>CM075861.1:74256501-74541501 GCA_037975125.1 Latrodectus hesperus
AACTGAAAAAGCTGAAGTGATACTACTTCTGAAAATGTTTGTTCTTGGTTTATTGTATTAGACCACGGATTAGCGATCGACAGTTGGAGCGCCAAGACATTTAGGGATGATCACCGATGCCAATTTTTGTGATACTCATACTTAAAAATATACCTGTTTAACCTCTAATCATCATTGAAAGCTATCGTCAGACAAATAAAAATGATAAGTAGCTGGTGACCTTGAAATGTCCGCTCCACACTGCAGCAGACACTGATTACACGCTTGGTGCCAAAAAAGTGTCGCCAGCAACACTTTCGCCAATACACTAAGAATATTTTATTAATAAATAGTACCCAAGATTAACAAAATAATAAAAAGTATCATTCATCATTAGTTCTGTTGTGATTTTCAAATTGAATATTAATGTAACTTTTTATCAGTTGTGTTGCAAATTAATAAAAGTTTCTTTTGCGGACCATCAATAATTTTTTTAACGATCGCTGATTTGTACCCTATTTCATACTTTTAACCCCCAAATGAAAAGAAA
The DNA here is from genome assembly GCA_037975125.1 of Latrodectus hesperus. Lineage (NCBI taxonomy): Eukaryota > Metazoa > Arthropoda > Arachnida > Araneae > Theridiidae > Latrodectus > Latrodectus hesperus. The sequence continues at coordinate 74,257,031 of CM075861.1, forward strand.
AATCATATTATCACAATAATGTATCATTTTTAATGTTTAAAATAAATTAAATCATTTTATTTTTAAATAATTAGGACCGAAGTCTACAAACTGAGATTCTAGGAAAACAAAATAGTTACTTCAAAGAACACTAAAATTTATGTTTTTAATTTACTTTTTGAGTGGCAAATTCGGCAATCTAAATTTGTCTGCCCCGCCCTGTATCAAACTCTGGTAATACGCTTGGCGCAAAGGGTTTCATTTGACTCATTTTGTAAATTCATTCATTCAAAAAAATTCATTTTGCACTCAAAGTGGAGAGGAAGATACTAGCTCAGTTGTCGACCTCATCACTTGACGGTGGTTCAAAGTTACGAGATATTGCCCGTGTTTATCGTCTTTTCTTTCGGAATAAATCGGTATATGGAAAAGTATTGCATGCAAACAAAATAAACTTAATGGTACGACAAGTCACACCTTAGGCTAAGAAAAACATTAGCCATATCTGTTTACATGGGCTCTGGGGTGTGAAATATATGGTGGTCAGCCAAACGTGAAACCCCCAGTGTTCAGTTTCCAAGCATGCTTGCTGCACAGTTTAATCAACCCAATGAAAAGCGAAGCACTACCGCTACACCACTGTTTAAACTGTAATTAATTCTTAATTTTACATTTATATTTCATTACTATAAAATTAAAAAAAAAAGAAAGAAAAGCACAGATACCAATTTCAAGAATGAAATTAAGTGAAGATGGTGGTTGCACTGGCTTAAGGTTTGGTGCAATATTTTTTAAAATATATTCTTCACTTGTTAAAAACTGAATTATTAAAATAACGTTAAACTTTTGTTAATTAATCATTTTAAAATGATTTCATTTCCATAAAAATAGTAAATCGTATTCTGAGTTTGCGGGTGATATTACATCATAAAATACCGTAAATGTCTTGTTTTTTTCATAATCTTGGCTAATGTAAACACTTCCACAAAAAATAGTGGAATTTTGAACCAAATTATAATTTTTTAAATGATTGCTTTTTTCAATTTCGTGGTCAAACTGATATTTTGATCCAAATTAAAAATTTGAAGTTCTTTTTAATTTTGGTATTTATCAATTTTAAAGTATATATGAATTATATAAATGTTTTAATAAAATATTCTATTCGACTGTATTGTAATATTTTGTCCAAAAGGAGTGTTATAACTTATTTTCTTATCATAATACAAAACTGAATCAAATTTTATGTATTAATCTCTTAATTATGAAAATAAATATGTGTTTAACAATTATTGTTGTATATGTATTAAATTTTTTTAAGCCCATCATCATTCAGAAAACATTTGCCAAATTCAGTATAATTAATATTATTAATACAAAAATTTTACTACAATTGTAAAAATAAATAAATAAATAAAATTAAATTTAAATAAAACTTCTTAGATATTATCAAGTTAAATAAGTAATTAATTAGTTCTCTAAAAAAAGTCTAATCACTTTATTAAAATCAGTATGTGTGTGTGATTTTCGATTTATCAATATTAAAGTATATGAGCATTTCTTTTATAAGAGTTTGAAAGCATTTATACAAGAAAACTTTTTTTTTATTTCAAAAAATGGGCAATGAAAAATAAACATTTTTTGAATAAAACATTTTTTAGAAAAATTGTAAAAATTAAGAGGAAATAACAATCATATTAAAATATTTAACATTTAATGGTACTAATTTTTGTACAAAATGCTGATATATAAAATGTGAAGTCAAACAAAAATTTATTACAAAACAATTTTGCTTAAGTACAAAAAATTTTAATAAAATTACATACATAAGCCCTTTTACATAATTTATGTAAAAATAAAGTATTAACATAGATTCAATATATGTGAGGTACAACATATTTTACCCATCATTAAGTACTGTAATCATTTGTAAAATTAGCTCTGATAACATTTAGATAAAAATTTAACTAATTTAAAAAAATTTTTGCTCTTCTATAAGTATGTGTACATTTCTTCACCTAATACATCATATTATTTGAGCATTATAATGAATATGCAATATTACATAAAGAATATATATAGCATACTGTAAAACGATTTATAATATATAGTAATCAATGTAAGATAATATTCAATTTTTATTAAATAATCAATTTAAAATGATCAAAATTGAATGAAATTAAACATTTGAAAAAACAATTTTTTCATAAAAACAGTAAACTGTTTTCTGACTATATTTATATAATATATAGTAATATCTTTTCTAAATTATTTATTTCAAACAATATTTTATTCCAAAGCAAAAATTCAACACTTATTTTTTTAATATGGTATGATTTATCAATGCTAAATATATTATATATATATATATATATATATATATATATATATATATATATATATATATATATATATATATATATATATATATATATATATATATATATATATATTAGTAAAAATAAACAATTATGTATGAGTTATCAATTATATGTAACAATTAGCAATCAAAATTATTGATTTTTCAAAATAGGAAAGAGACATTTTTGCCCCCTTTTTCTGGAATATCTACCTACTTGTCTATGACAAACTGGAGAAGGATAGAGACATTTTCGACAGAGGTAATTCTGGTAAGTCCTCTTATATGTTAATTTCTTTTCATTCAGTTCTTCCCACTTGTGTTTAGGGATTGTGCACTGGTCACAGGTGTGTACCATAAGTCCACGATGGATATTCTGATGGAGTTCTATACCATATTTTCTCACACTAATGTACCAGCAGAAGGCACAATGGTAAGCTACTTTGTTTAAAGGTACCGCTTTTGTCTCTCTAATTCCAACTGTTTCAGAATCATCTAACCAGTAATTGGAGAAGGGGCAGCTGGCACAGTAGAATTTTTTTTTCAATGGAAGATGATCGTTTCTCAACCGAATTTTCTGGTGCATAAGAAAAGCATATTTTTTAGTCGTTCTATATGAGCAGACGTTACAGAAATATTCTTTTTTGGGTTCTTTCATAGTTGCGGACAGCGTTAACTTTCACAATATTCCAGTAGATATCAACAGTCAATGGAACATCTACTATCACTGGAGAACTTACGATTGAAATGGCTGTTGTTAAAATACGAGTGCCATTTTGTTGAAACCTAGTATTTGGATTTTCGTTTTCCACATAGTCATTTTCAGTTTTTAGTTTTATATCCTTATAAATCGCATTTCTTGAAATTTTATCCCGATCTCTTTCATCTAAGTCCACAGTGAACATTTTGAAACCAAAGAACAAATCATATTGGGTAAATATATAAATAAACTGTTAACAGCAATTAGATATGATTCCTATACCATAAATAAATGAATAAGGTTGCTAGGAAAGAAATTAATACTGACGTTGCTAGTTTATCAACGGATTCTGGATGTTTTGATATTTCATGACTCCATCGTCGCCAGTTAGTCTGACAATCCTCGACTGAGTAAGAAAAAGTGTTAACCCTGCATTTAATAATAGAATAAATCCTCAGTGTTGACCTTAGTTCTACATAATATAATTTGTGAAGAACTATCGTTTCTCTTTACGTTCTCATCAAAATTAATTGATGCCTTTTCCATAGGAGTTAAATAGCTTTAATTTAAAAATAATTACATTATTATGAAATAATTATCAACCATTGTCGGACAGGATAATTTACGAAAATTTAGATTAGCTTGTTTTCGCGTTCATTTTGAGACATCTTACTGAACTCTAAATATTGTAGTTTCAGTATTTGTAAATTATAAATATATATTTTATAATTGTCTAAAGTTTACTCATTACATTTGTATTGAATCCATTTAGATACTCAATTTCAACGCAAAAAAAAAAAAAAAAAATCATTTTTATGCCACGATTGCAATCCACAATGTGAAATATTTTTCACACATTGATTCGAATTGTTTCCTTGATAACAGTTCATATTATTGTAATAATAAAATAGTTTGAAAATACTTTTTTCAGAAAATGTTTTTTAATAATTGATTTATTTTAATAAGATAAATAATTAATAAATAAACATTTTTCTCTAGAAATTCATTTCTTTGAAATTTTGCATACTATATTATTAAATTATGAACTGTGAATTTATTAGAAATAAACATTTTTTCTTCAATATTTTTTTATCATTTTTTTGAATAAAGAATCAAAAGTAAGATTAAAAAATTATTGACAAATTTGGATTTTGCAGAAAAAAATTAATATTGCTCTCCTCAAAGGATGTTAAATTGGACTTGTCATTGGAATCCTTTTTCTTATATTTTGCGTTAAATATTGATTAAAAGCCATTGAGATCGGAAACATTTCCTAAAAACATATCTGTGTTTATAAGATATAAATAAAAAATAAATTAATAATTGATGTCTTTAACTAAAATTATAAAATAAATTAAATTAAAAAAAATTAAAAGCAGATTTTCCTTACTTTTTTAATTTTCACTACCATTTAATATTTTTATAATTATTAATTAAATAAGTTCTTAAACATCTATTAACAAATAGTTAAATTAGTATTAACTTGAAGAATATAGTACAACATTTGAAAACTTGAAATTTAGATTCGTTTTGGGTATCGTTGTCTCTTCTGGTTACAATGTACCAGAATCTGAAGTAAACATTATTTTTTATATTAAAGTTGCTAAATAGAATATTTGGATGAGAGTATTTCATAAAGAGTTTCATTCAATAAAATATTCCAAAAGTTAAATTGAGAAAAGTAATTAATAATTTTTTTTAAAGAAACTATATGACCATTTTTATGGAAATATCCATTTTACAAAGAAAAACAAAAAAAAAACAAAGTATTCAAGTAATATCTATATAACAATGGCATGTCTACAATAGGAAATGAATTACAAATTTAGTTTATTGAAACTTGATATTATTTTTCATAAAATAATTTGATCCGAAAAAGAATAGGTAAGAAAATAGTACGAAAAATACTCAGTTTAATAAAGCCAAATCAGCGATCTTTTGCCAATTCAGCTGCGAAGAAATCGCCAATAATGTTTCAGTTGCTTATTGGTTGTTTTTAAATTTTGTTGAGGCTGGCATAAAATATTGTTTGGATAAAGTAGGCAAAAAAAAAAAAAATTTGTAAGCATTCTTCGAAAACAAAAGCTGGTTTTCTGATCTTCGAAAAAATATATATTGTGAATTCACATTTTAGTTTCTTATATTATAAATTATTTCATTTTTCCAAAATGTAAGATCTTTGTTTTCGTTTTTAAAGTATATAGAAATTAACAATTTAATTAGAGATACTTTATTATTCGAATTATCCAAAGAATAAATTGAGCTTTTCATAAACAGTATGGACTAATTGGACTATTATCTTTCAAAATTGTCAAAAAAGTTTAAGAATATAGCTTATATTAATTTGTAATATACCAATATTAACTTATACGCTACGATATAACAGAAATTATAATTGAAAAGATTTGAATGCAGTAAAATAAGAGGAATAACCAATTCATATGTTGTTGTTGTTGTCGTGTGCCAGCTAGGCTGGCAATATGGAGTGCCCTACTCCACTTTTTCAACTGAACCATATTTTGGTGGAGTCCGACTTCTTCAGCAAACACATGCTATAGGGATCCGTTTATAGGGTAGGCAACCATTTACAGGACTTTCATACATAGAAAGGACAAAGACAGGATAGATAGAGAGAGATAGTACATCCATGCCCGAACTGGGATTCGAACTCAGGACCTCCCTTCCGTAATCAAGGACTCTGACCACTAGACAGGGCTATCGGCACCAATTCATATGAAAAGATAATTATACTAAATTTAAAGGAAACGTTTATGCAATCATATGGTTAATAATAATGTAATAATAAATAAAAAAATTGAAAACGTAGTATAAAAAGAAAAATTCATTGAATAAAAAAACTATCCGACCATTACAACCTATTTTGTTTGTAATTTGTTATTTTTCTAAAAGTTTAATTACAGTTTATGTAAATTATGCACATTTTTTTCTGATAATTTATTTTAACCTTGACATCACAAAAGAGGATAGTCAAATAGCTGAAGATTATTTTGAACATCCGCTGCGTAATTTCCGAGGTGAGAGTTCATAGATAGCAGGCTGGATTCGCGTGAAGCGAGGAGAAATTCGGAAAACTCTCAAGCACACACTCAGGCTTGCATGAAGGAAGCGGAAGCAGAACACCCACCTTCGGTTGCTCAAAATAATTGGGATGGGCAAATATTGTCTCTTTATTATAGAACAGATTGTGCGAGGTAGTCTGGTAAGTGGCGGTTGCTATAGCAACAAGAGCAGTTCATTTCAAATGAGGATAAAAGTTGTTATAAAATTGGTGGTGTGCACGGTCGTACATCATTTTATTCTCAATGTGTCTTAAAAGTCAAAGCAAGTGCTTTTTTCCTGGATCTCTCTGTCGAAAATAAGCCGTGTTTTGTTGCCATGGCAACAGGATGACATAGACAAACTGGCGGGAGATATTCTTGCGCCAGGAGGCAGTACACACGGAGACATATTTCACTTAGAAGAACCTGGTTTCCATTTGGTACCAATGATTTCAGACATTTTTAACTATCGGAAATTTATGTACTATTTCGCTGAAGATAAAATCTGTCATTTGTTGTTTGGGTTTAAGATGGACCTTTACATATTTAGGTAAATATTTTTCTTTTTTCTGTATAATCTTTAAATAGATTCATAACGTTTTAAATTGGACACTCATTTCTTTTTCATTAAATTCTAAGTAATATAGTTGACGCTCGTTTTTACGAACTTGTTGTTAAAATCGAAAGTTCGTAGAATCGAAATATATGCGTTAGACTTTTTTTTTTAAACCAAATTGCTTTTTTTTATAAATAAATCACAATTAGAAAAATATTTTATGTGTACCTTATAAAAAATATTGACAAAACAAAATTCATATTTAAAAATAATTGTTACTTTCAAATTTTAATGGGGAAAATTCAGACGAAGTCATCACTTTGCCTGATATATGGTATATTTTTTATATAGAGAAGAACACACTTCATTTGTTTCTCTCAAAATGTATGCCAGCCTTCTTTGTCATTTATCAGTCCCTATATTCTGAGTCCTATATACTTCTCAATTATGCATTTTTATTCCAGATCAATGTCAAAATTGAGAGAGCGGATTCTCTGGTGGTGCCATCTATCGGAGGAGTTTAGAACAAAGTCGTACTTTCACTTCGTGGTACTCTGGTTAAACGAAAGACGCACCCGACTGACTTACTTTCGCATAACCAACGAGCTTGGCTTGTCCAAGTGTCATAAGTGACAACCACAACACAACATGCCATTTCATTTATGTACTTCTCTTATACTTCTTACGTAGCACTTCTCTTATATTCATTATGTGCAAAGTACTTTTATATTTCTCTTATAATTCTTACGTATAAAATTATTGTGAATTCTCATTATTAAAAAAGACCTCAAATAAAAAATCGGGAAGCAGTATTTTTAATTGCCGATGATACAATAGATGAATAACTCATCTCCACTGAAGTGGTCATGTTTTTATGATTCTTTAGATACAATATTTGTTCCAAGTGAAACGTGAATCCAACTTTCTCAATCATGAAATAAAATACCAAAAAGAATAATTTGATGACAAAAAATGCTTACGAGTGGAATATACAAGAATATAAGTTTCAAAACAGATTTTTCAAAATTTTAGTTCGTAAATGGGAATTAAAATTATCTTTGCTGCTTGTTAGGGACCCTTCACTAGTTAGTTGCTGTGACCAGATGAATTGTATCGTCTTTCTTATTGTTGAAGGTAATCAATTCGAATCTCTAATTCACTTAAGATTTGTCGTGTTTACTAACGGTGGCTGGGTCATGATAAATAGATCGGGGTTACCATGTCCTCTTAGTGAAATGGTCGAGCTGGTAGCCGAATGATAAGCATTCTTGTCTTCGGTTCAACAGCTGGTGGGTTCGAATCCCACATTGGATTTGGATGTTTGTAGTGGTTCGGAATCCACTTTAAACCGTTATGTTCCTGTCCAATTAGCTCTCGGGTGCAAAAAGTGACCGTTGATCGACAAATCAAACCTCTCAGTGAAATGACAGCTGTGGGGATGGCGGTCAATGTGAATTTGCCCGTAGACCACTATATAATCCCCAGCAATCTCCTTTATTTATACTTTTATTCTCTTGCGTAAACTCGGATTTCCACTTTCTTTTCATCGATTTAAGGAATGCTTTTGTCATTACACCCTGGTCAGCTTCAGGTATTTCTCGACCATGTCTCTGTATCTGTCGTTTCATGAAAAACTGCGCAACTTGAAAAGTTAACCAATTTTTTCCTCAAATAATCGTCTGGTTCTGGAGAAATTTTTATGCTTCTACACTCTAAAAAAAGCACTGTAATTTTACAGCAAAATGTGCTGGCGTTTTGGGCGCCAGTACAATACACTGTAAAAAAAAAAACGGAAGAAATACAGTAAAAATCACTGTTATTAAATATCTGTCATAGGAACAGTAATGATAACAGTAAATTTTACTGTAAAATTCAGCCGCAGAAAATCGTTTGCTATTGGGCATGCGCATTGAATTGGCGGGATAAAAGTTTCTTCTGTTCCTGTGACAAATGAATCAAATTAATTTCGCTATTTATTTGCACTTATTTTCGCTTAGTGAAGTTGGTGATATTTTGAGAATAGTTGTTCCTTTAGTTGAAGTTCTATTGAAATTTAACCACCAAATATTAGGTAACGTATACTGTTCATATTGTTTATTATGCAAGTTGTTCGCTAACTTTGATATATATAAATTCTTATAAATTTGACTGAACATTTCAAAAAATTCTAAGAATTTACAAACGATCATATTTACTAGTATTAATTTAGTGTCAATATTTTTTACTTACATTTAATTAATATTTAAAATATTTTATGGTAGTTTGGTAACATAATTGATTAGTATTTTAATTATAAATTTTTTGATGAAATTAGAATTGTATTTAAGTGCTTCCATTGTTATAAAATTACTTAGCTATATTTCTTTCGAAACTAAAAGGGAATAATCGTTTATTGTTATATTCTTTTAGATATATATTATTAAATATATTAACGGAATTTCTGTTTTATTTCGTTGTGGAAAATTCCTGATTTTTCTGTCATTGTAAAATGATATAATTTATTGTATATTAACTAAATATAATTTTTATATTTTTAATAATTTTTTGATTAGGATTTTATTAAAAAATGTTTATTTTTTAATACAGATTGTTAAATTGCATTCTAATTTTTATCATTAATTCAATTCCATTTTGTAACATGCATTAAAATAATAATTTTTTTAGCCCAAATGTTTGTAAATTCTTTCAATAAAATAATATTACAATTAATGGTATTTATTAGAATAAATGGTCTTGTGTTTAGAATTTGCATGAAATGTAAAAATGCATTTCAATGGAAAATGTAATGTTTTTTAAAATATTTATTTTTTAAAATCCTCATTTTATAACAAATATATAAGAAATATTCCTTTTTTAAATTTATATTAGGAAGTACTATTCGAATTAAGGTCATTTATTTAGAAAATGTAAAGTTTATTATTTTATAACCATGATTAATTTTTTATATTTATATTACTAATTAGAACATTAATTAAAAACCTGTTTGGGAAATCTTGTTGGTAGTTTGATATTTATAAAACAAAATTTCTGGCAACACATTTTGTTTTGAAAAAAATTACATTATTACTGTAAATTTATTTTATTAAAAAATTGCAAAATTTGTAGTGCTATTTATGATTTATTTGCATGTTAGTGAAGAAATATGAAATTCATAAAAAGAAAAGCTAATTTAAAATTATAATTAAGAAACAAATACATGAGGGAAAACTTTGTTATTTGTTCTTGCTTAACATATTTAAAACATATTGTGCTCAAGATTTTTCTAATACTACTGTGCTCATTAAATACTACCTTCCAATATAGTCCCACTTTTTAAAAAAATTTTTAAATATACTTATGTTTAGAGAACAAGAATTTATGAAGAAAATGTTTGATTTGTATAGGAAGTTTTAAAAATAGAATAATCTCAAATAACTTTTAGTAGTAAGACTATTCAGAGTAAAGTCTCTTCTTACCGACTTCAGCCATATTTGAAAGATGGAATAGGTATTGGGAGAGTGAGAGTGTTTTTGTAAGCACGTGTATTTCTAAAAGTTTTCTATTTATCCTTCATTGTGATGTCCGACAAGAGGCCAAAATGCAGTATGTTTTTTGATGTTATGATTGAAGAGGCTGTAAATTTAATATAAGAATTCTCCATTTCAATGAAAAGATATTAACACACCTAGTGATATTTCCACATTAAAAAAAGATGGCCTTGCTTATTTTTAAAGCAAAGCATTTTGAACAATTTTAAGTGTTTAACTGCTGTAGATTTAAATGAAATACTTAAGTTTGCATCAGCTAACAAAAATATTGTTAATTTTTTAAAAAATTTTCCTCTGGAGGTTGTAAAATACAATTTTCAACCATTGAGGAATTGGATGGAAAAGAGGATATTGGAGCGGTTATTATTCTTCTATCAGCAGATTTTGGAGAAGACTTGAAAAAATATTTAGAAGTACTGCAGTAAAGTACTCAAAATTTTATTTAAAAGAAATTACTGCTTAGTAAATTATAAATAAGAAATTTATAAATGAAAATAAAAGTTAATCATAAATAAATTAATCAGGAATTTGTTTATTGGTTTTAGATTTCCGCATCTTCTCAGGATGCAGTAGATATTACAGACTTACCTTGCACATCATGTCTATTAATTTGTGGTATGTATTATTTATGTATTTCATAAGGTTTGAAGTGTTTTAACTCAAAAGCAAAAATTTGTTGTTACATTTATTGACCTCTTCAAATACTGTTTACTCCGATAACATTCTATTTAAAATAAATCATATGAATATATAAAATTCTAAGAAAATCTAAATAAATTGTTTTAGTTAAATATATCTTTCTTGATACAACTTCAATTATATTCTTTATTTATCTCTAAGTACGTATATAATGACGTAAATATGCAGACCTAATGAACAGCAAATTTTTTTTTATATTTCCTAATTTTGCACTATTTCATGTAATTTTTTATTGAAATTAAAATTTTCTTAGCGGGAAATACAACTTTGATCTCACTCTAAGACAACTTAGATTTCACTTTTGAGGTAACTATTTACAAATTAAATAAATTCAGTTTTAAGCAAATGTTTTATAAAATGTCATTTCATAAATTATTGTTACTTTGACACATTATAGCATTTTAGTTTTTCTATTTATTTTCGATGGAAATGTTTTTAAATTGTATATATATGCATGTAAAAGAAATATTTCCATATTCTCTACAAAATTATTTTTTTTAACTTCAAATCGGTTTTTGTATGTTATCTTTAAAATGTGGGCATAAAGTTCATATTTCGCATTTTATTTCTAAAAATTTGCAATTCACAATTGGAAGTGTTATGATTTGCTTTTCAGAGGATATAATTTTCAATAACATAAGTGAATCCTTATAAAACCAATTCTATATTCTCTTTTAATTAAATCAATTACAAATTAGTTTCTCGAGATAGAAAACATCAGTTAGAATGATTTAATTGAAGTAAAGATGTTATCATTTTCATAAAAAGTGAGACCTTCATTACCAAAAATTCTTATCATGAAATTGCTAAAATCCCTTGAAATAATTTTTATCATCAAAATGATTGTGGTTGCATAAATGTAACAACCACTTGTTAACTATTAAGAGAAGTATATTTTAGGGAAATTCAATCAATTATATAAAACAATAAAAATTTCTAAATATTTTATTGTACTATTAAACTACTTTTCCTCTGAAATATTCAGCTCTTGATATTTCAAATTAGTTATTCATGTGTCTATTTTTTTATTTTTTTATTTTTCAGGTACTTGCTTGTTCAATTTTAATCCCTCGTTGGGAACGAAATCTAAAAAAATATGCAAAGGAAGGAATCCAAGCACGTGTTTTTGTCACTTTTAAATACTTTATACAACTTTAAATAGCTATAATTATTAAAATGTAAATAAAAAAATTCTTTACAATTATTTGTATATTGTCAACTATATTTATTTTGTTCTCAGAATCTTTATTTGCTTACATTATAATAGAAAAAAATCAATTACTTTAAGCAATATCAAAAAGAAAACTTTTTTTGTCTTTACAGTATAATTAAAATACTACATTATTAACTAATTCCCCTTTAGTATTTTTAGTAAAATGGAATGTTTTGTAAGGTTTCTTTTTACCCTAAATCTGTAGAATTACAGATACATCAAAAATCAATTTTATGCTAAGCTTTGTATCTTATTCAATATAACTGCTATTTCTTAATTTTTTAAAAAAATTTGTAATAAAAAAATTCAACCTTTTTAACTATTCAACTAAGTTACGATTTGATCCAAGATTTTGAAAAAGTTAAACAATCTCGTTAGGTATTGAAAGTTAAACTATTGATATCAAAATGTTCTGAAAAATGACATCTTCTGCAATATAACATTAGTTATGTTTTTGTACTTTGTATATTATATAAAAAATTGCTTAATAATAGTTGGCCCATAATTATGAAATTAGCTAATGTGTTTTCAAAATTGATTTATACTCTACTATTATCTTTACAAAACATGATGATAGCTGTAAATAACTATTGCAGTAGGTTTTGTAGAATATGCAGCAAAATGCATAGTAAAATGTGCTATAAAAATAACAATAAAAAGTGCTGTAAAAATAACAGTAAAAAGTGCTGTAAAAATAACAGTAAAAAGAACTGTAAAAGTTTTACGAATATGCTGTAAAATTTACAGCATATTGTACTGGCGCCCAAAACGCCAGCACATTTTGCTGTAAAATTACAGTGCTTTTTTTTTAGAGTGTATGCTGTAAATTTTACAGCATATTCGTAAAGCTTTTACTGTTCTTTTTACTGTAATTTTTACAGCAGTTTTCACTGTAATTTTACAGCACTTTTAACTGTAATTTTTAAAGCACTTTTTATTGTAATTTTTACAGCACTTTTTATTGTTATTTTTACAGCACTTTTTATTGTTATTTTTACAGCACTTTTTATTGTTATTTTTACAGCACTTTTTATTGTTATTTTTACAGCACATTTTACGATGCATTTTGCTGCATATTCTGCAAAACCTATTGCAATGGCTATTTTCAGCTATCATCAAGTTTTGTAAAGATTACAGTAGAGTATAAATCAATTTTGAATACACACAATAGCTAATATCCTAAGTATAGGTCAACTATTATTAAGCTATTTTTTTACAATATACAAATCACGAAAAACATAACTAATGTTATATTGCAGAAGATGTCATTTTTTCAGAACATTTTGTGATCAATAATTTAATTTTCAATACCTAACGAGATTGTTTAACTTTCTTACCTCACAATCGTAACTTTAATAGAGGGGTAAAAAAATTTTATTACATATTTAAAAAAATAAAGAAATAAAACAGTTATGCGTTGAATAAGATACAAAGCTAAACACAAAATCGATTTTTGATTTATCTGTGATTCTACAGATTTAGGATTGAAAGAAATCTTACAAAACATTCTATTTTACTAACAATACCAAAGGGGAATTAATGATATAGTATATATTTTAATTATACTGTAAAGACAGTAAAAGTTTTCTTTTTGATATTGCTTAAAGTATTAATTTTTCCATTTTAATAAAAGCAAATAAAGATTTTGAGGAAAAAAAGCAATAGTTGTTAATATACACAAATAATTGTAAAGATTTTTTTATTTACATTCTAATAATTATATCCATTTAAAGTTGGATAAATTATTTAAAAGTGACAAAAACGTACTTGAATTCCATCCTTGACATTTTTTAGATTTTGTTCCCCGCGAGCGATTAATGTTCAACAAGCATCTAAAAAAAAAAAAAAATATTGTAATTTCAAGAGCTGAATATTTCAGAGGAAAAGTTGTTTAATAGTTCAATAAAATATTTAGAACTTTTTATTGTTTTATATAATTGATTAAATTTTCCTAAAATATAATTCTTTTAATAGTTAACAAGCGGTTGTTACATTTATGCAACCACAATCATTTTGATGATAAAAATTATTTCAAGGGATTTAGCAATTTCATGATAAGAATTTTTGGTAATGAAGGTCTCACTTTTTATGAAAATGATAAAATCTTTACTTCAATTAAATCATTCTAACTGATGTTTTCTATCTCGAGAAACTAATTTGTAATTGATTTAATTAAAAGAGAATATAGAATTGGTTTTATAAGGATTCACTTATGTTATTGAAAATTATATCCTCTGAAAAGCAAATCATAACACTTCCAATTGTGAATTGCAAATTTTTAGAAATAAAATGCGAAATATGAACTTTATGCCCACATTTTAAAGATAACATACAAAAACCGATTCTGAGTTTAAAAAAATAATTTTGCAGAGAATATGGAAACGTTTCTTTTACATGCATATATATACAATTTAAAAACATTTCCATCGAAAATAAACAGAAAAATTAAAATGCTATAATGTGTCACAGTAACAATAATTTATGAAATGACATTTTATAAAACATTTGCTTAAAACTGAATTTATTTAATTTGTAAATAGTTACCTCAAAAGTGAAATCTAAGTTGTCTTAGAGTGAGATCAAAGTTGTATTTCCCGCTAAGAAAATTTTAATTTCAATAAAAAATTACATGAAATAGTGCAAAATTAGGAAAGATAAAAAAAATTTGCTGTTCATTAGGTCTGCATATTTACGTCATTATATACGTACTTACAGATAAATAAAGAATACAATTGAAGTTGATCAAAAAAGATATATTTAACTAAAACAATTTATTTAGATTTTCTTAGAATTTTATATATTCATATGATTTATTTTAAATAGAATGTTATCGGAGTAAACAGTATTTGAAAAGGTCAATAAATGTAACAACAAATTTTTGCTTTTGAGTTAAAACACTTCAAACCTTATGAAATACATAAATAATACATACCACAGATTAATAGACATGATGTGCAAGGTAAGTCTGTAATATCTACTGCATCCTGAGAAGATGCGGAAATCTAAAACCAATAAGCAAATTCTTGATTAATTTATTTATGATTAACTTTTATTTTCATTTATAAATTTCTTATTTATAATTTACTAAGCAGTAATTTTTTAAAATAAAATTTTGAATACTTTACTGCAGTACTTCTAAAAAATTTTTCAAGTCTTTTCCAAAATCTGCTGGTAGAAGAACAATAAACGCTCCAATATCCTCTTTTACATCCAATTCCTCAATGGTTGAAAATTGTATTTTACAACCTCCAGGAGGAGAAGTTTTTAAGAAATTAACAATTCTTTTAATTTTGTTAGCTGAGGCGAACTTAAGTCTTTCACTTAAATCTACAGCAGTTAAACATTTAAAATGGTATAAATTCTTTTCTTTAAAAATAAGCAAGGTCATCTTTTTTTAATGTGGAAATATCACTAGGTGTGTTAGTATCTTTTCTTTGAAATGGAGAAGTCTCATATTAATTTTACAGCCTCTTCAATCATAACATCAAAAAACACACTGCATTTTGACCTCTTGTCGGACATCACAATGAAGGATAAATAGAAAACTTTTAGAAATACACGGGCTTACAAAAACACTCTCACTCTCCCAATACCTATTCCATCTTTCAAATATGGCTGAAGTCGGTAAGAAGAGGCTTTACTCTGAATAGTTTTACTACTAAAATTTATTTGTGATTATTCTATTTTTAAAACTTCCTTTACAAATCAAACATTTTCTTCATAAATTGTTATTTTCTCTAAACATAGGTATATTTAAAAATTTTTTTAAAAAGTGTGACTATATTGGAAGGTAGTATTTAATGAGCACAGTAGTATTAGAAAAATCTTGAGCACAATATGTTTTAAATATGTTAAGCAAGAACAAACTACAAAGTTTTCACTCATGTATTTGTTTCTTAATTATAATTTTAAATTAGCTTTTATTTTTATGAATTTCAGAATTCTTCACTAACATGTAAATAAATCATAAATAGCACTACAAATTTTGCAATTTTTTAATAAAATAAAGTTATATTTGCAGTAATAATGTAATTTTTTTCAAAAAAAAAATATGTTGCCATAAATTTTGTTTTATAAATATCAAACTACCAACAAAATTTCCCAAACAGGTTTTTAATTAATGTTCTAATTAGTAATATAAATGAAAAAAAATAATCATGGTTATAAAATAATAAACTTTACATTTTCTAAATAAATGACCTTAATTCGAATAGTACTTCCTAATATAAATTTAAAAAAGGAATATTTCTTATATATTTGTTATAAAATGAGGATTTTAAAAAATAAATATTTTAAAAAACGTTACATTTTCCATTGAAATGCATTTTTACATTTCATGCAAATTCTAAACACAAGACCATTTATTCTAATAAATATCATTAATTGTAATATTATTTTATTGAAAAAATTTACAAATATTTGTGCCTAAAAAAATTATTATTTTAATGCATGTTACAAAATGGAATTGAATTAATGATAAAAATTAGAATGCAATTTAACAATCTGTATTAAAAAATAAACATTTTTTAATAAAATTCTAATCAAAAAATTATTAAAAATATAAAAATTTTTTCCACAGCGAAATAAAATAGAAATTCCGTTAATATATTTAATAATATATATCTAAAAGAATATAACAATAGACGATTATTCCCTTTTAGTTTCGAAAGAAATATAGCTAAGCAATTTTATAACAATGGAAGCATTTAAATACAATTCTAATTTCATCAAAAAATTGATAATTAAAATACAAATCAATTATGTTACCAAACTACTATAAAATATTTTAAATATTAATAAAAAGTAAGTAAAAAATATTGACACTAAATTAATTCTAGTAAATATGATCGTTTGTAAATTCAGCTTAGAATTTTTTGAAATGTTCAGTCAAATTTATAAGAATTTATGTATATCAAAGTTAGGGAACAACTTGCATAATAAACAATATGAAAAGTATACGTTACCTTATATTTGGTGGTTAAATTTCAATAGAACTTCAACTAAAGGAATAATTATTCTCAAAATATCTCCAACTTCACTAAGCGAAAACAAGAGCAAAGAATAAATGGCGAAATTAATTTGATTCATTTGTCACAGGAACAGAAGAAACTTTTATCCCGCATTCAATGCGCATGCCCAATAGCAAACGATTTTCTGCGGTTTAATTTTACAGTAAAATTTACTGTAATCATTAGTGTTCCTATGATAGCTATTTAAATAACAGTGATTTTTACTGTATTTCTTCCGTTTTTTTTTTTTTTTACAGTGTAGGAATCAATTACAAATACTAACATCTGTTGTCTATTGTCGATTACATTTATTACTAACTAATATCTATTATAGACTCTTATGTCTATTATAGACAAAATGAAATTAAGAGGCACGAGAGCTCATATTGCCGCCAAGGCCTACAACCCCCATATCTATTTTCTTAACTGAGGACATGGGATGTAAAGCATACATCTCGGTTAGGTAATCAGCCTAAAGTAAAACCCCAAGTGTTTAGTTCTCAAGCATGCTTGGTTCTCATTTTATTGACCCACTGAAGGAATAAAAAGCTGCGTCGACCTTACTCTACCTGAGGACGGAATCCCAGACTGTACTTTAGGAGCGCGAACCGTTAACAGTACGCCACCGATCTTCCTATTATAGACTAATATTTTTCTATTACAGATTCAAATTAATATGCTTCGGTATGATATCCAGTAATGGTCAATATCTATACTGCAACGTGTAAAATGCGACATTCTGACGAGATTCAAACGCGCGTGGCGACTGACGTTGAGATATTTGAATATCTCAAATAATGATTCATTTTTATACCTAGCTTTTCTCTTTCCAATTGCTGACACATGTCACATTGCATGAGGCAACAATGGCTGGTTATTTAGGGCGCCGTTCTCATTACCGAAAGGTAGTGAGTTCGAATCCTGCCTCAACCGAAGATCCGTTGTGTTCGTTAAAGGTGACTGAGGCACGTTAAAACTGGGCGTGATCGCAATATCCTCCAAGTGAAATGTTACCTCTGTGGTGTGGTGGCAGGCCAAGTATTGGATTTAAGGCTTTCTTCTTAGTTTCTGCTTCAGAATCGCAAACTCCATCCGGCTGCTTCTATTTAACTGGTAGAGCTTGGTACTAGGAAGCATGCTGGTGCAACAACAACAACAACGTCACATTGCAGAAAATCACGAAATAACGAATGCGCGTTTTTACCATTCTATTCGGCGAATTATTATAGATAAAGATTTGGCATAGGCAATCGATGCTCTACAATTTTGTAAGTCGTTCTCTTTCCTTTATCGGAATAAGGATGTTAACTTCATAGTTTTCCGTCAGATGGCGCTCTTGGTGGTTTTATTCTATAGAGCGTCGATACTTTATTCCACTGCGGCATTTATGGAAATAGCATAAGCATTTCCGGGGGAAAAGAAAGCCTTAATGGGCATGTGTGTGTACATATATTCCACATATGTATAATTAAATATATATATACACTTACATATATATTTGTTTTTTCCATATAAACAGTATAAATATATACTGCCTGACGCTGAAACTGCAACACCAAGAAAGAGCTGCCAGAAAGCGATGAAACAGAGAGAGACAGCAACGAACAATAAATGATCTGTATTTCGAAATAATATGCATAAACACAGGGCGAGAACAGGGTCGGGTCAGTAGATGGTAGGTCCACTGTGGACGGCGACACACGAAACAACACATCTAGACACACAGTCAATGAGAGTACGGATGGCGTCCTGAGGAATGACTCTCCTTTTCCTGTTAATCATTTGCCAAAGCGCGTCTTCTGAAAGAAGCAGTGGCAGGGTCTGCATCTGTTTGCTGGATGGCCTGACATTCTCTGCAATGACAGGCGTCCTTTGCGACAAGAACAAACTGTCAACGATTATTTTCCAAGCTGCAATAACGGCTCGCATATTGCCCACTCTGCCGGTACCTTATATATCTTATCTACGTGCGCTGGAGAGCTGCGCATTTTACAGCAGTTGCATAACTCGGTAAAGTGCTTCTACCCTGAAATTTGCATAATCATCCGGTCACTCCTCCTTGGTGTTGCATTTTCAATGTCGGCCAGTGTCATATAGATACAGAATGCTTACTAAAGCCTACAAATTGGTACACAGAAATAAAAAAAAACGTTGCTATTTTTAATATTTATTTTGTACTTATTGAAATATTATTATAAACAGTGAACCCTCCTATAACGTGGTACTCTCAGAACGCGGTTTCATTTCAACAGCATCACACCAGTTCTTTCCGCGCACCCAATGAATGGTTTTAACTGGATAGGTTTATATAAACATCGAAGCTTATCTCTTAGCCGTTCACGGCATCGGTTTCAGTCATCTCAGAGCTCTTTCACAGTACGTCTCGTTGGTGACCCATTCTTTCTAAAATTTTGTCTGCACCGTCCATTTGTTTAGCGTTTTGCTGCTTAATTTGTGGTTTATAATTGGACAACATTACACAATACTGTAAGTAATATTCTTCATTTGTTCCAATATAATAATAACCCTAGAATTTTAATATAATTATAACTTAAACTAAACTAAACTAAACTCCATGGCACGACAGCCCATGTGGGCCAAGGCCTACAGTGCCCATTACTGTTTTCATGACCGAGGGCCTGAAGTGCGAAGTATATGTCCCAGTTAGCTGGTCAGCCTAACGTAAGACCCCCAGTGTTTAGTTCCCAAGCATGCTTGATACTCAGTTAATCGACACACTGAAGGGATGAAAGGCTGAGTCAACCTTGCCCAGCACGAGGATCGAACCTCGGACCTGTGTCATGGGAGCGTGAAACGCTGCCACTAAGCCACCGGGCTTCTATAATTATTACTAATCTAAGTAATTATTTAACCCTAGATTTGCATCATGTCAAACACAAAAGAAACAAGGAAAGGATTAAAAAAAGTTTATATCGCTTGAAGAGATGACATCTGTAACATAACGCGGCGTGGTTAACGTTATGTTGTCGAGCTGCAACTTTGTACCATCAATATGTCGCCTTCCGGATATTTCATTCACACAAAATATCTGACAACACTTTTATTGGAAAATAATAACATAGACGAACACAATTATTAATACAAACATAAATTATAGATACATATACATATTTTCTAAGTTACATCAGTCCTGGAGTGGGACTTTCGCCACCCCTCCTCCTATCAAGTCTCTCTCTCTTCTCCTCCCCCACGCTTGTTCTTGCGTCACTGACTGGCGCGCCCTCACAACATCCAAATTTCAAATTGCTCAGAAGATGGAGAAAAAATATCGTTTGTTGCAAAATCAACAAATTTGAATGAATCTACAATTCGAACCATAAAAAAAGGCAGATAATATAAGGAAAACTGTGGTAAATGACTGTCCGTTAGGTGAGAAACGTTTTTCTCGCACACGAAATTCTAATATGGCTAAAATGGAGCGGGTGTTAGTGATCTGGTTGGAAGACTGTATAGCCAAAAAGATTTCTATCAGTGGAAGTCTTATCAAGCAGAAAGCACTTAAAATCTACGAACATTTAAGGAATATTGGGCATTCTTATGCAGGGCTAGAAAATCATTCGCTTGTCGCGAGTTAAGGATAGTTTGACAAATTAAAAAAAGGTACACATTGCGCAATATTAAGTTTCAAGAAGAACAGTCCTCAGCAGATGGTGAGGCTGCCGAAAATTATAAGCTGGAACTAGCTAGAATTATCAATGAAGGAGGCTATTCATCTGATTAGACTTTTAACGGCATTATATTGGAAAAAACTACCATCTAGGACCTTCATTTCGAAAAATCAAGGGCGTGCTCTGGGGTTTAAACCTTCAAAAGAATGCATCACCCTTCATGTGTGCAGCAATCTATCAGGGAGCCTGATGATAAAACCAATCAATAAATCGTTCTTCAACTCCCCGTGTAATGAAAAACATGAATAAGACCCAATTACCTGTATTCTGGCGATCTGATAAGAAAGCCTGGATGACTCAAGATTTATTTAAGGATTGGTTTTATAATTGTTTTATCCCGGCTATACGATGGAAAAAAATTGCCCTTCAAAAGTTCTTGATTACGCTGGTTGCCACAACATAGAACTGGATCATCCAAAAGTGAAAATTGTCTTCCTTCCTCTCCTAACTGCACGGATTAATACAACCTTTGGACCAAGGAGTTTTTCAAACTTTAAAAATGTACTACACACGCCAACTTTTCCAAACCATTTTCGACAGATTAGAAAATAGTGAAAATAACTCTTACTCAAGCGTGGATGAAATTTTCTATTTTAGATTGTATTAGAACCGTGTCATCGGCTTGCGCGGAAATTAAACCATCAACGCTTAATGCGTGTTGGAAACCTCTTTTACCTCAAGTGGTTCAAGCAATACAAGATGATTTTACAATGTCACTCCCAATTACAGAAATAGAAAACATTTCTTCTCGTTTAAGCGATGAAGAATTTGCAGTAAAACATCAGGACATAAGAGAACTGGTACTCGGGGAAGAAACTTTAGATGAGGAAGAATTGATGGAACTAATTGATGCACCTACCACAAATGCATTGGTAAACGAAAATAAGAAAAATGGGTGCCAAATCTCAATTTACAAGATGTGAAAAAAGGGCTAAATTTGGCTAAAGAATTAGAACTTCATTTCATTCAAACTAATGATTCAACGGTGCACAGCGCAAAGTTTAAAAGAGAGTTAAGGAATTGCTTAGCTCCCTATAGAGAGGTCTTAGTGCAGTTAGGAAGAAAAGCTACCATCGAAAACCAATGTGAAGATGAACCAAGTGAGGAAGATATTTTGCCCATTAAAAGAAGGCGAGTTAGGCGACTCATATCTGACAGTGAGGATGAGTGTTGAAAGATTACATAATTTTACTGAAGTCTTTCTTGTTTTTGTTGGAAAACAACTTTTTAAATTTAGTTTTTGTTTCATTTTTTTTTATCATTTCCTTATATGAACTCTTCAATTCAATAAAAATATAATTTATCTTGTCTTTTCTATTGATTGGTCTCGATATAACGCGATACGAATGATGTGATTTGTACTAATTCTGAGTTTCTGATAGCGCGGTTTCCATACAACGCGGTAGACGGTTTCCACAGAAAGCACTACGAATTATATATAGCCTGGTTTGTACGGTTAAATCCGAGTCTCTTATAGCATGATTACCATATAACGCGGTACGTACTCACTGCGTTATAGGAGGGTTGACTGTAAATATATGTATATCTCTCTCTTTCTCTCACTCTATATATATATATATATATATATATATATATATATATATATATATATATATATATATATAATGCATGGACGTTGAAATAATTTGTGGTGATTTACATAGCCGAATTGTTTTTTGATGCGAACATGGTGCTTGTGCAAGATTTATGTAAGGGTGAAAAATCCTGTTTAAAAGAGAATTCAGGAGCTGTCTTCAAAGCAATACAAAAGATGATGGCAAACAACTCCTATTTCCTTTCTCATTTTAAATTTTAAAATAATTGATTTCTTGTATCCTTTAATTTTTTTGTCACTTACTTTATTAATATATTCAATTTTTTTAAGGTTTTTTATTTAAGCATTTTATCCATTAGTTTTAAGTGTAGAGGTATATTTTACTTACTGTGTGTGTATTAGTTTTTTTGTCAGTCATATATATAGTTTATGTATGTATATCCAGTCATATATATGTATGTACACACACACATACAAGAGAAAAATATATGAGTATGTGCGCTTCGCTCTCGCAAACAATTTTTTGCAATATTTTTAAGACCCTAATTAATGGTATTTACATGAAAATTTTTATAAACGAAGATAACTTCTGCTCATTGAAAATTATTCTGTTCTTCACACTTTAATAAGATGAGAAAACTTGCATTACATTCGAAAATAACCCTCAGTAACTGCTTGACACTTCAGGAAAACACCTGTTGATCGCTCCGTGCCGAGAGAACTGGACCATCGCGGCCTGAGGGGAATCACTTGATGGCGGCGTTTGTAATGTATAACTGTAATTGTAACTTTAGAAGACACGTAAAATCCGACACTGATTGCTTGTACAAGTTTTTTAGCTTCTTTTTTTTAATTCGAAAAATAAAACATCGAATTATATCGGCGCAGCTGTTTGATGCGCATCTTTGGGGAGAGGGGCTGGGTAGGGGGTGGGAAGGAAACAAGCAGAAGGTTTCTGAGGATACTCTCTTTGCTGAATGGCATCAAATGTTAGGAGGGGGGGAATTGAACGTTCCTATGATGAATGAGGTGCAAACGATCTGGTTGCGTGGGGGAAACAGCATGAAATGATGAATCATCTCCAATCTGTTTTGGACTGAATTTTAAAGTTTTCGAATCATAAATGACGGCTCGGGAACTCCGTTAAAGTACTTCTGTTAACAGATGTTTCTTCAAATTTAAAAAAAAAAAAAAAAAAAAAATAGCGTTTAGATAGAATGATATCTATATAATTTTTTTAATTTCTCATAACTTATCAATGCGAGTATGAGAAATTTTTTTAAAAAAAAATTAAACAAATCTCGTGTTTTTTTTTCTTTACACAAAAATAATTCGCAAAATGAATTTTGGGGTGGGAGTGATCTATAGGGGAAGGTATCGTCTTAAAGGTACCGGGTTCGTGTTTGCCCCTTCCGGAAAGCCATTCGCGCTGAGATGACATGTATTACACTGAATATTTGTATTATCTAAATTTTCCCCCGTACTTAGTATGGGGTGCAAATTTTAAAAAAATGATGCCGGCTCAGGTTTCGACCTCGTTACTTAACTGTATTTCAAAATTATGAGCCAGCTGACTGCAGTTAGCGCCTTTGGGCGGCAGGTATAAGCAGTTGAAGACGCAAAAAGTAAAAATAAAAATATAGCAGATGTTGATATAAGCTGGGGAAGGGGCTATTATTCGGAAAGTTGTGAGTTTGATACCTGACTCATAATGATATATCAGACTGAGAATACCCATACATATAAAGGGCTACTTATAGTCTGATATTTCTCTACTAGTGTGAAGAGGCTGAGGTATCGAACTCATCACTAGATTATGGTAAAACGTTATGAATAATAGGCTGTGTTCAGTCATAACCAGATCCAGATTTTGTGGGAGAGGTGATGAGAACCCAGTCTTCATCTTGGGTTCGCACCTGGCAGCTGAACAGCGAGCGTTTTGGCTCTTGATTCAACAGTTCATAAATTCGATTTCCATTCAGGGCTAGTAAATTTGATTTTTTTTAAGTAACGATGGGCACTGGGTGACTAACACTTCATTACAACAAGGTCGGAAACTGCTATTCATTTGTCGTTATCCAGCGGGCACCTGTGAACCAAGTCACGGAGGTGAGTAGGATTATCCACGTCACTTCATCACAAACTCGTTAATAAGGTGGGCCACATTCATACATCATCTCAGAAGAACGGACACTGAATCATAGAAAGAAAAAAAAATCCTTTCCCGGACCGGGATTCGAATCCGAGACCAACAGCCTTGTAGTCAGGAATGCTAATCACTCAGCCACTGGTCTGTTTGGAAATTTGAGTAATATCCATTTCAAAGATACAGTTATGGTAAGATTAACCTTCATGTTTCTAAAAGTGATTGTGTAAAGTTGCAAGCCAAATGAAAAACATCCTGTGTACCACTGATTTGCAGTTGATTAAACTGTACTCCTTAAGTGCTATTCTTAAGAAATACAATACTAGGAATCAGGGACACATTGGTAAGTAGTTAATGTCTAGTTAACAAGATACTCTTCTGTTTTGGTTTCAGTTTGGTTGGCTTTGTTTGATGTTCAAAGGTTATGTAGATGGCAAATTATCTTTCAAATGCGAGATGGCATGAATCAGAATGGATTTGTTTTCTACAGTGCGAGGGGTTGCACCCTCTTAAGAAAATGATTGCGGGTTCAATTCCATTCTCTATTGAACAATGGGATATGGATGTTGTTCTTCTGATTCTTGGATGCTTACATTTCAGGGTGGTGCTTAGTGGTTTTTGGGGTATCCATTTTTGCGTCACTAACACGATTTGTTATGTATGAAAAATTCTTCCATCGGAAGACAATTTAGGTTATGAATATTGAGATGGCTTAAAACAGTATTACTTCGTTAGACTATCCTTTACGCTATGTCAAAAGCCTAGATGAGATTCGAGCATACGAACTGATGTGGCCATAAACTCTGACCACTCATCTGTCAGTATGATTCATGCACTTTGCAATCAATGTAAGGTCAGATTGAATACTACGCTTCTTTCCTTTTGAACGATTGAAAAACGAAACTTTAGATTGCCTCATCTGTCGTTCTGCGTGCTTTCCTGTTTTCCGAGTTTCCTTCTTTGCAATACGCGAATACAGCTCATTTTGAATGATCGGGCTTCTCAAGAAGATGACATACAAACATAGCTTTGCAGAAGAGCCTCTGTCTCTACTTTAAGGTTCACAGGTTTGGGATACTTACCTATCACCAAGTACCATGTTATTTTTAACCACAGTCAATTGACGAGGTCACACCTGAGTTGGCACCCTCCTCTCTTCACCTATCCCTAATCAGCGGAAATACTTTGGACATCACAAATGAACAGGGACACGTCTCCAACCCACGGAATTCCAGCAATCCAGTGAGGGAAATGAGGTCACCCTCCCCGGCTGTGATCGGCAAATGGTGCCTCATTTTGCAAGTCTTAACGGGGAGGGGCTACTGAACAACTGGAACTTAAAGATAACATGCAAGCACATTTTTGAAATTAGAGTGTAGACTAACCCAGAGAGAATTCCCATCTATAATAATGAATTAAGATGTAAATTAATCCTCCAAGAATTTATAATTTCTAGTAGTAATTTATTACTTAGAGTCCAGAATTCACTTTATACACAATATGTCATTGATGGCACAAATGAAAATTAAACGGTCTTATGCTATACCATGAGAACGATGTGCACATCGATCTATTGGCAGCAGTTTCATATTCAATCCGAGAGCCAGATAATCAAGGACATGTCACTTCTAATGTCAGGAACATCCTGGATTACCTTGAATTAGTGGTAGGACAATGCTCTTCGAAGTGGTTTATCCTTAGTTCAATACTTGTCATTGTGAATGAATAGATTGACGTAGCGCATATATTCTCTGCATGCACATACATCAAAAATGAGTGCATAGGATTTTTCCTCATTTCTTTCTTCTGATAGGTTGATACACTCTATTAACCTATGAAAAGTTGTTCTGGAAAATAATCCACGGTATGAATGTCATAAAAGCTCTGAGTAAAAATTTACAATCGGATATCCCTTGATTTTTTTTGACGCAAGATAGGCGCCAAGATGTGACTAACAAGATAGCTGCTACACTAAAGCTGAAATACCAGAAATCAAAATCTATTGCGAAATTTTTCTTCAAACCAAGGTTGCCGAATTCTACAAAGAGCCAAAATTCTCACAACAGCTTTCAGTCGTTAGGTTATTCCCAATGTGGTGTCAAATGAAAATCGGCTAAAAATGGCAAAATTTTCGAGAAAAAGAAAATTTATTCTAGAAATTAGTGAATAAATCCGAAATTTTGAAGGAATAAATTTGAACGATTTTACTTTTGTTAATAGATTGTGTAATTGTTTCTAATACCAGTTGGTGCAGCGTTGCTACACCATCTCCATAAAACTTTTTTTTTTATTTATTTATTTTTATTTTTATCCTACACCCGACCTTGGTTTTTCAACCATCAGTCTCTGTCGGGCAGCCCAATACAATCTTGAGGTGAATGAAAAGTCATCTTCCGCAGAATTTCTAACTGCGACGTCCGAAAGTCCAGGGCAAGTGTAAAGGTGGTCACCAGTCATGTCCTCCAGTCTACAAAAAGGGCAGATCGGAGAGTCCTTCAAACCCAAACGGTGAAGGTGTTTTTGCAGATAATCATGCCCAGTTTTAAGGCGAAAATTAGCCACTCCCACAGCTCTGTGGAGGTTACACGGAATAGGCTTTGTTAGTAAGGAAGCCCATGCTTTCCCTTTTGTGCACATTTTGTAAAACATTTCTACGATAGGAGGCTATATTTGACTTAATAAGCCTTTTAACAGTATGGTACTCCAAGGCTGGAGAAGGCTGTTGTAGATCTGAGCCAGCCTTTGCCAATTTATCAGCTGCGTCATTTCCCGCGATACCACAGTGGCTGGGAATCCATTGAAGCACAATTTGACGTCCTTCTTCCAGTAGAGAACTAATTGTCTCCATAAAACTAAAAAGTTCAATCAAAATATCTAAAAATAGGTATAAACGTAACTCCGTGGCATGACAGTAGATGTGGGCCAAGGTCTACACTGCCCATAACAGTTTTCATGACCGAGGGTCTTGGGGTGAAAAATAGGTATGGGTCCTTTAAAATATCGGGAACAGTAAAGCTTTTCCGTTTCCTTGCACCAATGAGACTTCGGAAAAGCTCCTCTCTCCCTGAAGATATGTGAGGCATTGGATGTGGCCACTCAAAAAGCGTGAGAGATTCTGTCTTTTCCTTAAAATACTGAGCTGCTGACACCAACGGGGTACTTTTACCAAAGTTCCAAGAGTGTTTAGAAAGTTTTTTAGTTTCAATGAGAAAGAGATAATAGAATGTTTCAATGGCAGTTTAGGTTGTTGTTGCACCAGCATGTTTCCCTGTTTACAAAGAAGCATCCGGGTGGAGTCTTCGTGGTTTTGAAGCAGGGAGCAAGCAGAAGACCCCCAATACTTTGCCTGCCACCCGCAGAGGTATCATTTCACTTGGAGGACATTGCTACTACGTGCTTTAATGTGCCGCATATATATATATATATATATATATATATATATATATATATATATATATATATATATATATATATATATATAATATTCTATTATATTTATGCTGTGTTGTGGTGACTTATCCTCTTTAAAGATCTGACATTAGTCAAATTAACTCCAATAAATTTTTGACAGTTAGGAAATCGATGACTAGCAGGGGATCTGAGGATAAATCCTCCCGTGAAAGTCCGATGCTATCGAGAATATGTTTCGGTGATTATATTTATAATTATATTATATTATATTATATTTATATATATATATATATATATATATATATATATATATATATATATATATATATATATATATATATATATATATATATTTATTACATATTATTTTGATTAATACAAGTGAAATTATTTTCTGCGTTTGACATGGTTGAAGGGTTTTTTGCGTTCCCTATACAGTTTTGTTAAGTAAGGATGACCAGCATGGGTTGCTTAATAAAAAAACAATAATAACTCAAATATGGCTATACTTAAATCGTTCTAACTTTGGGAGTTGGAATACTTTTATCGAAATTTTATTTGTGAGTGCCGTAACTTTTTTTTTTCTTTTTCTTTGCAGATTCAGCTAAAATGTCAAGATATAACATTCCTGAGCATGTTTCCATAGTGAAAGCATTTTATAAGAAATTTATGCAAAAAGTAATTTTTTTTTTACGATTTAAACTGAATTTACCGCCATAAATCTGAACTGAAAACTTGGTTTTATAAAAATAAAGGTAATTTTTCTCAATTTAATGTGCTGGCGTACATTTTAATTTAGATGCTTGATTCCCAGTTATATTATTTTGAGGTAAGCTAGAAATACGTGTTTTCTGATTAAAACTCTAAACGAAATTTAATTTTTCTATAAAACTACTTAATATAACACATCTTAATTAATTTGCTTAAATGCAGCTCATTATGAATAATGAGCGAATGTTTTTTATTTTTTAACAGGTACTTACATTCAAGAGTAAAATTCTATATTTGAAATACAAAAAGTTCAAGAAAATTCTCAGAATTCAGTGTTATTAATTATTTTCAAATATCTTTTTCTGTTTCCGAAAATCATCCCCCAATCATGCCATTTTAAATTTTAAATACGAATTGAAAATTTGCATTTTGATTTACGGAACAGTTTCCCTAATTTTGTTTTCTTATTTTTAGAACAGTAATTTATGTGATTATATAACTACCTAATTTTTAATGGTGAAAATATTTTTGAAGAGAAAAAAATTTTAAAGTAAAAAATATTTAATTACTTTTAGAAATATTTTTTTTAAAAATATCTTTAAAACTAAAATATAGTAAAAAAAAATTCCATTCACTTTTTGTTCAAGCCAATAGAGTAATTTTGGAAACAATAATCAAATTTAAAAAATTTAATTAAAATTAATTAAATGTTAAAGAAAAATAATAAGAAAATAAGTCAATAAATATGGAATAATATATAACAAGAATATCAGGTTTTTTTCTTATATTAAAAAGTGACATATTTAAAACCAGAAGTATAACCATTAAATAAATGTGCTACGATTATTGATTTTCCCAACTCATTTATTTTATTAACAAAAACGAAACAAATGTACTTGCTTTTTTTCTTCATTTCGCAATAGAAATTCATTATGTACCCTCTCCAGCCAACACCCTCTCCTAAAATTTATGCATCTCTAGGGGGTGTTGCTTCAGCCCAAAGAGATTTTCTAATTCCCAAGAATCAATCTTCTATTTTCCAGTTAAACCAGCATCTCATTTCTCTTCTCCTACCCACCCTTCGCTGAAGGAAATATCATACCTCCTAGTTCGGGAAATAGTCATTATGCTACGACTACCACTGAACAAAATGGAGATGTTATGGAATTTCAGGACTTGACCTCGGATAATCAACCTGGCGGAGATAACTGCGGAGAAGGAGTACAGCGTTATACCAAGTGTGCTTCCCGTAAGGATGTGCGAGTTAAACAAGTGCTGGCTGCTGATGCTGAAAAGACCCAGAGTGTTATGTTAAGCCCTGGGCCAAAAGGCCCTTTTAAGGGCCTGCAATTAAATCAACCCAGTACCAGTGAAGCAAAATGTGCCTTGCCAAACGTGAGTGAAAGTGTGTCTTCAAAAAGCGCGAGTGATTGTGTATCTACAAAAAATGTGAGTGTTCGTAAATCTACAAATATTGTGTGTGAAATAAGTGATGTGCGAAATGTGTGCTACCCCAACATGGATTATTCGCTAATGATCAAAAGCTACGTTCCTAATTACGATCAACTAATCGCAGTTGACCCAAGTGTGCCGATCACTAAGATCGAGAGATGTAAAATACTATGTGACCTGAAAAAGGGCAGTCAGCTCTTGGTTATTTGTGCATCGGCTCAAACGCCCATGATGAATATGTATGAAGGATTGAACCCTAATAACTGGAACTACCATTATGGAATATACCAAGAGGCTTTCAAAGCTTCTCAAATGCTTATGGGTAAGTACTCCCAAATGGGTTACTGTTTAATTTCCAATTGTGACTTGCATGATGATAATTTATTTGACAACACTATGCTTAAAAATAATGTAAATATTCCTAACAGTGTATCTAGTAATTGTAATGATAATGTTAATACAGTTAATAGTACCAAAGGTAATACAAATAAACTTAAAAGGAAAAACATTAATAGAAATGCTAACGTTAAAACTATTAAATCTCTTAGTAAAAATAGCAAAAATGTATACTCATCTGATTCTGAAGGTTTTGATAATCATACTGTAAATAATATGTATAACAAAAATGATAGTAAAATGTGCAAACCTAGTGATAACACTAGCTTGAAGGTGGTAAATGTTGCAACTAATGTAAATCCTCAATGTAACCCTCCAATCCTGAATGAAAATCCAATAAATGATAATGTTTTTGTTACTAACACTAATGTGCCCACCACTAGTCGTGATGGTGTTATGCAAAGTCCCCCACCAATCAAACATAAAAGAACAAAAACAATTGAAACTGATGATGAGGGATTCCAGAAACCCAAAAAGACTGCCAGTGCACCCAAAATATTTAATCAACCAACACCTATTGAGGTAAACAGATTTAGTGCACTAAGCATTGACGACAAAAACGTAGATACCTTTCCTACTATTCAAGAAGCAAATGATAAAATCCCCCCATCCATATTAAGTTTGAAACGAACTATAACATGCTAATAAAAACTTTAAAAAACAACTTCGACACGAATCTAACGGCGAAACTTAGTGGGGAATTCCTAAAGGTTTTTCCTACCTGTTCAGATGCTCATAGAGCAATTACTAAATATTTAACAGATAATAATGTAGAATGCCTAGTCCTAAATTACAACAAGTATAAACCTATAAAAGCAGTCATTAAGGGACTGCATCCAAGCACCCCCATTAATCTAATTAATGAAGAACTTAACGATAGAGGGTTCGAAGTTGAAAAAATTGCTGTGATGAAAAAGCATAGAACAAAAAACCCCATCCCCTGTTTCCTTATAACGCTCAAACATAATGAAATGGCGAATAAAATATTTGAAATAACTGAGATACTAAATGTTATAGTTAAAACCGAAAAATATATAAATAAAAACCCAATACAATGTTATAATTGCCAACAGTTCGGCCACAATTCAACTGTATGTTTCTTGAAACCAAATTGTGTCAAATGTGGTCTAAATCACATGACTCGCGAATGTAAACAAGACAAAATTGAAATCCCTAAGTGCTGCAACTGCGGCGGGAACCACACGGCCTCTTATGCTGGTTGTCCGAAGAACCCAAACAATAAAAAGAGAACCATTACAAATAATCATAATGCTACAAGTTCGAATCCCGTTAGATCTGGGATGTCATTTGCACAAATAGTTTCAGGAAACCCCACTAATCATACTGCTACCCAACCACCTCAATCCATACTTGATTTAACAAATCTAGGTAATATGCAAAACATAATTAAACTACTAAATGAAATTAACACAATACTTTCTTACTTCCCTAATCTTTTAAATGCTGTACCAGTAATGGAAAAAACATCTCATCCTACTGATAAACTGCACATATTATTGAAAGCATTAGGGACAAATAGTAACAATAATGACCAGACCCCATAAATTAAACTTAAGCATTATGTTTTGGAATGCCAATGGCATTCTATCTAAAATAGCTGAGTTCAAAAATTTCATTAGGGATCACTGTCCTGACATAGTACTACTCCAAGAGACGAAGCTGACTGATAATAATAGATTTAACATTCCCAACTACTCTAGCTACAGAAATGACCATACTGCAAACCAGGGAGGAACTGCAGTCCTAATTAAAAATAAGATATCTCATTCACACATCCCCACACCAACCCTTGAGTACACTCAGGCCACTATTATCCAAATACACGTAAACTCCAACCTTGACATAAGCATTGCTTCTATTTACATACCTCCTCATAATAATTCCATTGAAAATGATATTAATAAACTGATTAATCTTCACAATAATATCATCCTTGCAGGGGACCTCAATGCCAAACATCAAAACTGGAACTGCCAATATCGAAACAAAACGGGAAAAATTATATATGATATCTCAAATGCCCTAAATATTAATATTTTATATCCCGACAAACCTACTCACTATGGCAGAAGATTCGGAAATTTTATTGACCTCATGCTATGTAAAAATTCCCCTATACCCATCAAACTAAACACCATTGAAGACCTACCCTCAGATCACTTCCCGGTCATGGCTCACTTTGGAAACGTGATTAACCCAACAGTCAAACATACTAAGGTTAAAACAAATTGGAAGAAATTTAGAGATACCGTCAATAATAAACTCTCCAATGCCCCCAACCACAGCGCGGTCACCCCCACTGACATTGACAATAAAGTAAATTTTATTAACAACGTCCTGCAGGAGGCACGAGATTTAAGTAAATTTGAAATTACTGTCAAAGGCACATCTAATCTCCCTATCAGAATAATAGAACTTAAAAGGGAAAGGAACAGGCTAAGAAAGCAATATAACATTTACAAACTCCCTACCACTAAAAGGAAAATTAACGAATTAAAGAATAAAATTCGACTAGAAATCAACTCACACAATGAAAACAAATGGAACGAATATCTCACTAACTTAGATTCCCAAGATGGATCGTTATGGAAAGCCGCAAAGAAAATAAATTCTCCCAAACAGTTCTTCCCCGTGTTAACAGATGGCGTCACAATCGCAAAGACAAACACTGAAAAATCAGAATTAATTGCTAACAGCCTAGAAAAACAATTCAAATTAAATGACATTGGAGAGATCTCTCATCAAAACTTCGTACAACAAACAGTTAACAATTATTTTAATAACTTCACCCACCAAGTAATTCCTATAAGCGAATTGATCAAAACCTCTGAAGTTGAAAACATCATTATGAACCTGAAACCCAAAAAGAGCCCAGGAGATGATAATATTAATAACAAAATGCTGAGGCAAATTCCAATAGTAGCTATTTGTTATATCACTGATATTATTAACGATATCCTAAATATTGGATATTTTCCCAGGCAATGGAAAAATGCTCTAGTTGTTTCAATTAGGAAACCGGGCAAAAACCCAAAAGACCCAACTAGCTATAGGCCTATCTCGCTGTTACCATCGTTAGCTAAACTAGTTGAAAAATTCATTCTTACTAAACTTCAACAACACGAGCAAGAAAACAACCTATTCATCCCCCATCAATTTGGTTTCAGGGCCAAACTATCAACGACCCACCAACTCTTAAGAGTAACGGAAAAAATTTCAGCCTCCCTAGGAGACAAATGCTCGACTGGAGCACTTTTCTTAGATGTGGAAAAGGCATTTGACAGAGTTTGGCATTGGGGTCTACTGTACAAACTTATTAATAACAACTTCCCCCCTATCTTGTTAAACTAATTAAGAGTTACCTCGAACACAGAACATTCCAGGTTAGGATAGAAGGTTCACTTTCTACAAAGAAAACCATTGAGGCTGGGGTTCCCCAGGGCTCCCTATTAGGACCGTTTCTTTTTAATATGTATATTAACGATATCCCACAGAATTTTCACACCATGCTTGCACTGTTCGCCGATGATACAGCCATTCTGTCTTCAGGTAAAGATCTTAATATCATACATAAAAACCTCACCAACCACATTAAAGATATTGAAAAATGGCTCACAAAATGGAAAATCAAAATCAATGTTAACAAAAGCACTGCAATCATGTTCACTAGAAAGATTAATAGGTGCAAACCACTCGAGCTTTACGGGGAAAAAATTAACTGGGAAAACACGGCCAAATATTTGGGAGTGATCCTAGATAGAAGGCTCACGTGGAAGAACCAGATCAATAGTATCATAAATAAAATTAGAACTAAAACGACCATATTATATTCTTTAATTGCTAGGAAATCAAAACTCTCCATAAGAAATAAAATTTTAATCTACAAGCTTTATCTGAGACCCACAATGACTTATGCATCACAGATCTGGGGTGGAGCATGTGTCACTTCATTAACTAGACTCGAGGCTCAACAGAGCAAAATTCTGAGATTAATTAGTAATGCTGAGTGGTACTTCAGAAATTCTTTAATCAGGAATAATCTAGGCATTATCACTCTCAATAAATACATCAAAAACCTAGCTCTAAATTTTTATGAAAAACTTTATAAAATTGATAACAGATGTATACAAAACATTCCTAATTATGACTTTAACCACTTTAAAAACTTACACAGACCCAGAGCGGTGCTAAGGCCCAAACTCGGATTAGAAAACCTCTGATTTCTGATTTTATACTCTCATCTCATGTTTATTGTATAGTACTTAAATTTTGTTATTATTATGTCTGACACAAATTTAATTCTATTATCATCATGCAATCACTTTTTACCCATGGGAGTACTACCCGAAAATAATGTAAATTACTTTATATTGTAAATATATAATTAAATTTGTTATTATTACTAAATCTGTAATCCCAACTATGTTATGTATTATCAAGATCAACTGTGTAAAAATAGTGTTAACACTATAATCCTGTAAAATACAGTTAAGGAAAACTACTAAATGTGTGCATTGAAATGTTTTCTGATTGTGCTAAATAGCACCCAAGAATTGTATATTGAAATTATTGTAAACTTCTTGCTCTGCACTTTTTTGAGCCAGCTGGATCAAGATAAGTGCACTATCTTTCAGGAAGGGACTCTAGACAGTATGTACTATGTTCAACTCTTCCTCTATTCTGTAAACAATATCTTATGGACCCCCAAATTCTCTACACTGAGGTAAATGGCTTTTGCTAGAAACCTCGCACAAAAATTTAGACCAAATTTGTCTTACCCACCCTTCGGTAGTCCGCAAATTCGTAGATCATCGCATGAGACGCATCTTGCGAGATGCTCAGAACGACTCGCGAGATTACCATTAGACCAAATGACGTCATTGAGGTCTTAGTTACGTCAGAAAAGGGGTGGAGCGCGAGACGTTTCTAGATTTCGAGCAGGTTCGAAATATCTGGCAACTTTCCGCGAGACCGCTAATTTCAACATACGTTTTTCGCTGCAAAATTTTTATTACCGCGTGGAAAATAAAATGGAAAGTCCAACTAATTATAGGTTTACATTTGAGGAAGAAGAACTTATTATAGATCTTTATAGAGGTAATATATATATATATATATATATATATATATATATATATATATATATATATATATATATATATTTTTATATATTGTTATTTTTAAATTAAATGTTTTCCTTCCTTAATTGTTCATTAATTTTATTTAATTTATGTAGAGAACCGATGCCTCGTGGACCCAAAAGATAAACTTTATTTTGACAAACACAAGAGAGGTGTAATAATTAAAGAAATTTCCCATATATTTTTTCCACTATATAAAATGTCTTATTTCTCATACAATTAAACATATTCTCCTTAAATATATATTAATGATAAAAGTATCTCTTTATTTGTAGTAATGTATTTTGTGCATATATTTTCAATAATTTTCAGTTTTGTAATCCATTACCAATTTTTTAAACATACATTATTATGTCAAAATAAAATATTTTATTAATTAGTTTTGTACTCGTTGCTGAAATCAAAATTGATGTTAAAGAAAGATTGAAATAATATTTAAACAGTTATATGTATTTTAAAAATTTGTTTTACTCTAATCTTTTAATATATCTTATATAATTATTATAATGATAATATAATTTTATCTTATATTGTCCATAATTTGCTATACTAGTTAATATGAAATACAATGTGTCAGCAATGGTTATAAATAAGCATATTAATTCTTTATCATGATTATTACTTGTATAATTTTAGAAAACAATATCCTGTTTACTATTTAAAAAAAAATTACTATGCAACATTTGATAAGTCCCAACT
Source organism: Latrodectus hesperus (assembly GCA_037975125.1). Classification (NCBI taxonomy): domain Eukaryota; kingdom Metazoa; phylum Arthropoda; class Arachnida; order Araneae; family Theridiidae; genus Latrodectus; species Latrodectus hesperus. The sequence continues at coordinate 74,293,350 of CM075861.1, forward strand.
TTGAAACCTTTTTTTTATTGTATCTGTAGCCAGTTGAATAGAATGCAAGTACAGAAATTTTAAGCCCTTTGTGAAAGTATTGTTATTTTTAATTTATGTAATTAATGTAAAATTTATTTATATGATTAAATATTAATAAATTTAATTGATTAAAAATGTATAATATTGAATGTGGCTATGTTTATTAATTTAATGTTTTTCTTAAATAGATACTATCTACTAAATATAATGTTCTATATATATATATTCAATGATTCTCATCTAAATATTTTATAATTAAAAATATTCAATTGATATTACAAGTAATTAAAATATTCTGTTTAATGTAGACTAATAAGTACAATTTCTACAAGAAAATTTCTCTTTGCTCTTTTTTCATGTTTATATTTGCTCATCATTTTTGAACTATAAAAAACCAATACTGAATGATAATTATTAGTAAATCATATAGTTTAATATATATTTATAAGCAATATTTAATCATATTATATATAGAATAGCAGCAATTAACTAAAATATTTATATTCCCTTATTGTTAATTTAAAACAATTTGAGCATATATGTACAATTCCAACTGATATTCTTATAAAAAGAATTCCTTAATAAATGAAATATTGTTATGTGCTATATACTTCTTAGACTTGAGATTCCCTTTTAAGTGCACATTTTAATTTAACGGGTGCTTAAACTCATTTAATATTTGATATAAGTGGTTTTCTTTCAAGTATCCCAAAAAAAAAAAAAAAAATTAAGCACAACTTGAAAGTTTATTTTTTCTCATAAATTATAGCAACTATTTATAGAAAATATTTTAGGTAATAACTCAGTTTTCTGATATTCAGATCTAGTTTAGTGTGTATATATACAAATAAATGCAAGAATATTTTGACAATATATATAACATGTTCTAATGGAGAAATATCAGGAAATAAGCGGAGCACTTTATTTTGTAGTAATGAAAAACTTACCATACTTGTATTACACTATATATATATATATATATATATATATATATATATATATATATATATATATATATATATATATATATATATATATATATATATATATATATATATATATATATATATCATTGAATCAAAATATTCTTGTCAACAAATTATTATCTTACAGAGAAGTCCTACATTCAAAATTAAACTGGGTATGCAAAAAATGATATTTTATGTCATTGTTTAAGAATTTTAACTTTTTCATACAATTACAACTATAACTTGTTCTCAATAATCCATTTTCTTATTTTTCAAGGATAACTCTTTCTTGTGTAAAAAAAATAACCAACTATAATACCTCATGTTTATTTACACTACAATAGTAGTAATAGTGATGATTTACCTCTTACAAATATATTTTGAGTACTTATATTTTCAAAGCATAAAGTAAATATGTTGGATTAAATTATATAATGTGATAAAATTAAATCATTAAGTTATGAAACAGATAATTTTTATATCTTAGTTAAAAACATATTGATACTTAATTTGATACATTGCAATGACTAATAATAGAAATAAATTTTTTTGGAATTTCCAATTCTTTCAAAAAAGAAATATGAAGTTTATCATTACTAATTTAATGTTATTATTCCTAATTATACTTTTTGTTTCCAGCACACATAATAACAGTGGTTGCAGCTATTATTATATTATCCATTTTATACGTAGAAATTAAATAATCGAAACGCGAGAAAACAAATATACAGTGAAAACTTCAGTGAATACAGTGAATGGAATCGGAATGTAAACAAATTCTTATTGGTTTAAGATTTCCATGACGTCAGATACAACGTTTTAGCTACGTCACACTAAGACATGGATGAGATCGCATTTGTCTAATATAAGACGGCGTCTCAATCGGATTGTCTACCGAGTTTGCGGCACTTTTATATTCATTTATATATTTATTTATTTATTTTATTACATTACATATATTCAGACTTGTATGCTTGATTCTTGAGATCCGCTTGTAAGTCTTCGTCGATATTAGGACAAATAGCACAATGACAGATGTACAACCACAGAAGAATAACGAAGAAAACACCCAGGGCCACGGTGGGAATCGAACCCACACTCCTACGCTCTCAAGCGATTAGCAATTCATTTATTGAAAACTCTATCATGGGAAGAGATTTCCCAAATCTTGACACAATCTCCTAGTTCGTCCGTCTCTATCGATATATCGATGACATTGTTACTTGTACTCGCTCTGTCATTGGCTCTTCTGTACTTGTTACATTCAATCAAGTACACTTATTACTTTGTAACAACCACGTACTCACGTACTTGCTTGGTACTTTGTAACAACCATGTACTCACGTACTTGCTTGTTACTTTGTAACAAGTACGTACTCACGTACTCGCTGATTACTTTGTAACAGACACGTACTCGCTCTGTCTTAGAAACTGGTCAAGTACATTGTACCTGCAACTGTCTGAGGATACTCGAACTCGCGCTGACTTTGTTACTGGAAGTACTGAGTATTTGGAAGAAAAAGTACTGATTACAGGTTGTTACATTCAAATACTGATTACAAAATACTTGTTAGAGGTATTTCTTCCCATCCCTATATGAAAACAGTCAAAATCCTCGTTGCCATTTGCAGAAAAGTTAAAGTGCATTTAGGCCTCGACCAAGAAACAATTGCATGATTACTTGAGAAATTTGAGTTCATGGGAAATTCATCCGATCAAAGCGATCCTGAATTCCGTTTGATATAATTTATGCAAAATGGTGCTAGATTATATTGCCCTTCTAACGTGTTTGGTTTTTTGGATTCCGTATCATACAGGAATGGGCATTAACTGGCAGCCTTATTCTCCTAACTTTAATCTGTGTGATTAGTTTCTAATAAATTTTAAAAATGAAGTGTCTTAGATGATTCCCGAAATGATTCCTGTAATGAAATGTGTGTTTCAAAGACAAATCGAAGCCATTCCCCGTGACAACCCTAGAGTCTGTAAAGCGAAATTTTATCCTGCACATTTATCACATCCTTGCATGTGATGGCAGACATTTTGAAAATGTAATTTCATAAATTTAGAATTTATATCTTTTTTCTATGATTGCAATGTTTATACATTTTGATTTATGTATTCATCCATATTACGTCGTTTCATTTTACTTTTGGAGCACTTTTTTCTGATCACTCTTCATAAAGAAGTACAGACAGTGAAGTATGCTGCGTTTGAGTTTCTTTTAATTTTTTTAAGCAAATAAACTTTGCTTATTTGTTTAGAAGTTAATAGAAAATTAAACAAAGAGATTTCTTAAGAAACTCCACAAGTAAATAGAAATAAAAGGATTAAAATTATTAAAGAACAGGTAAAAAAAAAAGAAAAATGTAAAAATTATATGAATCTGACTTCGGAAATGTATTTTTTGAGGTTTGGGTCAGATAATCATTTTGCCTCTCCTCTGATGGCAAACATGCACGTTTTCCTTATTGTTTGTATTTAATTCTGACCATAGCGTATTAATGTGTATATTAGCTCTATCTCCTCCTTCTCTAAATGAGAAAAAAAATTAAATAATTAATATAGCACTTATTTGCAAACTAAAACACAAATGTTAGTCAAGCAAGTAATCATTCGAGAAATCTATAGGGAAAAATTTGAATGAAACTACCTGCTCAGGGGGAGTCCCTTCTGTTAAATATGATTCACTTTTTTTTCTAATGGCAGATTAGAAGACAACTGTAGTCAGAATAACGAAACATTAAAACTAGAACAAACAACAAAAGTAAGAAACACAGGTAACAAAACTGAAACCACAGTAAGTCAATGAATCATTCAAGCTGTGCCGACCTCTCCAGTATCTTTTCCACCAGTGTCTCGAGTTCAGTGCAGGGCAATGGCTCAAATGGTTCACGTTCATTTCCTCTCGTATGTTTCACAGTTGGCAAAGAGGACTTGACAGTATATTTATTTATTCGATATAAATGTTTAGAGAGACAATCGTGGCTTGTAGCGAGGCGTGACAACAGATCTGTCCCTTGGCGGCATGGAATATTTATGATTTCATTGAACCATTTCTTACCTCTTATGTTTTTCCAAAAATCTTCTCTAACTGATTTTCTAATTAATCTTTTGGCGTTATAAAAATGAATTGATTTGTCTGCTATTTGTAAAATTTTGGTTGCTTTCTTTGCCAGGGAATAATTTGTTCCACTTTCCTGGATTCTATAGTGTGCCAGTGCTCACTGGAATGCAACCTCTTTGTATTTTTCAATTAAACTTTAAGAGCAATACATAATGTTCAAGTTGCAGATCATTTAGAGTTTGAACCGCGAGAAGGTAGAACTGCGTTACATTCCATGGTTTAAAACTTTGAAATATTGTTTAAAAATGCTATATTTATCAACTTACATCACCTTGAAATTACATACACTTTCTTTTTACTATTTTCTGGAATTCATTTAAGGAATGATAAAAAATAAAGATAGAAAAGAAGTTGACTGATTTGTTTTTTATTAAAGTAAAAGCGTCCTCTGCATTTTTCTTATAGTACCACATATTTTTATTAATTTTACGATGCAACTTTTTTATGCGCATTTTACTAAGGTGGCAACATTATTATCTAAAAGACTTGTCAATTGTAATTCCGGTTTTGTAAAGATAAAAATTTTTGTTATATTGATATTTTATATGTATTTAGTGTTTCTTATTTCGAAACTTAGATTGTTATTCTCTTAATATGATATTTTATTGATAAAAAAATCAAATTTTATTTACTGTGTGCAATATTTGAAAAACTATCACAATGACTGTTATGGAGTTTTTTGGCTGCGCTATGATAGCGTTTGGTCCATCAGCAGCTATGTTAGCTATTACGATAGCAAAGGATCCTATTAGAATAATAATTTTAATATCAGCGTATGTATATATATTTTATATAAAATTGTCAATCTTTAGTACAACCATACTGCCTTTGTAACTCTTTGGAAACGTTAGATTTATTTGCTTAAATTTTTAATATTTGGTTTCTTATTTTAATTTTTGTTGTTATTATTTGAGCATATCTTTATTTTGTGAATTATTTATCGAATGCTTTTCTCGGATTAAATTAATTCATATGAATTGTGTCTGTATCATAGTGTATGCTTGATGTAATTTTTTTTTGATAAAAGTTTCCAAATTAATGTACACATTTTTACTTTGATTTTAACTGTTTACTTATATAATATGTATTTTTTTTCTTATGTTAATGACAGACCACTAATGTATCTAATTTTTTGATGTTCACACTTATAAAGTATGTTATTACATTCTCTGTTTAAGTGTGTTTATATTGTTTTGCTAATTTTTTTACCTGTAATTGCTACTTTAACGAATGTAATCTAATCTTACACATGTTATTTGAAATGGATTTTTGTAATTTTCATTTTTTAAAAAGTGTTGTTAAATGTAAGTGAAATGAATATTTTGTTTTACTTACAATAATTGTTAATTACACTCTATTTAAACATTTATCTGTAAGCATGTCTTTTCGTCTTTTGGTACAAAGTTGTTAATTGAATGATTAGTTTAACAGTTTGTGGTCTCAACTCTAACCTTTATTTTGATTGGTAATTTTCTTTTATATATTTGCAGTATCATAAATTTTCTAAAGTAAAAACAGACCTATGTTAGCGGAATTGAAAAAAATTGTAACTTAAATAAGGAAATCATCTTATTAAACTATTAATTGATTGAATCCTTTTTGAACACAGTTTATTGACAAGACAAACAGTTTAGTAAAACTTATTTTTTTTAAATTACTAATATTGAAAACTGTATATAGACTATACACATTTAAAAAAAGTTTTCCATTTATGCTTAAATATAAAAAATATATTATTTTCGAATTGCCCTTTGAATGCATATTTTCTTTCGCATTGCATATCATTTGTGTTTATCTTAATTCTGTTTTTTTGTGTTTGCCAAGTGGTGGGACGAAATATAATTTTACCACATTAAATATATGTAAAAATTTTTTGATTGATTATAGTTTCCATTTGAAATAAACTCTAATTGATACTACTTATTATTTGTAATTATATCATTACTGGTCCTTATTAATGTAGAAGTACTGCTGTCTGTCATTTATTTCAGTATAGGATTACAGGCCGATGAAAGAAAAGTACCCATGATAGCTTAAAGTGGTTAGAATCCACTATCAACTAGTTCCTAATTATTAGTTCTTTTATGAAAAAAGTGATTATAATATTACTAATTAATTAAATTTATCAATCGGAGACAAATTTTTAAAAGGTTAGTTAAACATTTTGATGGCTCAGTAATCTCATTTTGTCTGCTATCCCAGAAATCACATCATTAACAGTCATAGAGCTCTCTTGCATTATGAGCTGCTCTATATTTAAACTTTTGTCTATAACTATTTAATGATTTTTTATTGTTCTTTTCAAATTTTTGTTAAAAATTACTATGCCCAGAAAAAAAATTATTACTACAAATTTGATTTTTCATCTGTTCTATTTTTTATCTGTAATTATTATGTAGGTTAGCACAGTTTTACTTATTGATGTTAAATAATTTCACATTATTCATATAGATGGCAAATTTCTTAAGTGAATATTCTTCAATTTTTCACATTTATTTTGTTTTAAATATCCTTGTTTAAAAAATAATTAGTAAATTTATATTTAATATGTTGTGTAATTAAAAATCCAAGGATATTTTAATTTAGTAACAGGGTATCTGTAGGCTTTTTGGTAGCTTTATAAAATGGAAGAAAGCATCTTCAAAAGTAAGAATAAAAAAAATTGGTGTTTGTAAACATTTTTGATTTTTGTTATGTTTAATGAAAATCAACTAAAGTTCATTGTAAACATCTGTTTTTCATGTTTATTTGTTTGTTAATTTTTCAAAAAAACTTTCAGAGCAACATTATTCAAGAAAATTTCTTAATATTTATGATAATATAGTTTTTTAAAAGTAAGAATTCTTAAGGTATTTCATTTTTAATGTATATTAAAATTTGAGGTAAAATATAAGCGGCTAGATTGCAAAAGCAGTTCAAAATTATGAGCATTTGTTGTGCATAAACTTTTTAAAAATATAATAAGCATTAAATGTGCATTTATTTGAACATACTCAACAGTTTCAACTCTTTCACAGCTGAGTTTGTGGGTTTAATTCCCTCTTCGGACTTGAAAATTTGTAATGTTCATAAATCCACTTAAAACTGGAAATCTTGGTAGAATTAATCCTAATATTAAAAAAAATATTATTATTTGCTTTATAATGATAAATGTAAACCAAAATTCTACAGTTTGATTAAAATAAAATTTTTTTAATCATCTACAAAACCATGATCTACATTTTTCATTAACCATTCAAAAGTATGTTGATTTGGATAAATTTATTACTTTTAATAGTAGTTTAAATGCTCTTATTGATTTCATCATTCTATAGAATTGACTTTCATTATATTATTTTGGAATAAGTATAGCAAAAATATTAATTATTTTTGATTCAGGAGCTTTTGAAAATTTTATGCTATCAGTGAAACAAATGTTTTTAATTCATTATGAATTTCATGCAAAATGATTGAATATTCTAATTAATGCAATGATTTAAGGTTTCTATATAATGTTTTTAAAAATATCAATTAAAATTTGTCATTCAGATATTATCTATAAATCTGGATTATTATAAAATAAACATTTGATCAATAATAATAGGAATATTCAATAATGAAAATGGGTGCAAAATAATTGTGAAAATTTGTCATCTTTACTGTTTATTTTGATATGCATATTTAATAAATTGTTGAATTAGTTTAAAAATAGGAATTTTTTATATACAGGTCAATTTTTTTGGTTGCTATTCTCATTTTTTTCATCAATATTTTAATATGCTAACTACTTTAAAGAAAAACTCAATTATGAGTTAGTATTTTTTGTGATTTTTCAAGCTTTCTTGTTCACAAATTGGAAAAAATAATTTTGAGGCAAAAGTTTTTTTTCATTTTTTAAATAAGTTAGGAGAAATTATATTTTCAAACTAATAAAAAATGTGGTATTGTCATAAAAACACCTGCATTTGAAAATGGATGAAAATTAATTTCATAATTCAAAAACTGTTTGCCTGTCATTAGTGGTTTTGTCCAAAATTCAAAATTATGTGAACATTAATATGGATGGAATTTAAACTTATTAAGTAATCCTTAATTTTTTACATGATTCTATTGTATTTTCCATAAATAAGAATTTAGAAATGTCAAGTGAATCTAATTGTTTCATATATAAAGCATTTTTATAATTTAAGTGATACTTATTTTTTTCCTATAGGGCATTTTTTTGGTTGCTATCCTTACTACTTTCTTCAATATTATGGAATGTTGTAACTCCTTTAAAGAAAAACTTGGCATTTGGATTAGTATTTTCAGTGATATTTCAAGAATCTTTTAGATTCTTTTTCTACAAATTATTGAGGTATACTTTTCTGTTATTATTAAGCTCACTATAAATATTTTATAGATATTTTTATGAATTATATTGTATAAATGAAAATCATTGCTTTTTATTTTCAGAAAAGCAGAAGTTGGATTGAAAAAAGTGCAAGAAGTTGGTGCAGATGGTGCTGTAGTGTCAAGTAATCGTAGTACCTTAGCTTATGGTAAAGTTTATTTTGTTTAATGTATAGGCATGCGTGTTAATGTAAATTAATTTATTAGCTTCTGTTGGTATACTTTTATTACTGTTGTCAATATGGTATGAAATATATATGTTAGAGTTTATGCTGTTTTTTATTTGTATTTCCTTTTCGTTGAACAAAATAATACAGAAAGTTATTAATGTACTTGTAATTTCTAAAATATTAATAGAGCAAATTTTGTTCTTAATATATTGTTATTAATAATAGCCAAAACCGATATTTTTTGGTTTCATGAAATATGTAATTACTGTCATCTTTCAAATATAGTTTTAAGATAAATGTTTAAATAAATTCTTGATTCTCCCCCCATAATAATTCTTAAGCTATATGTGTGCTGTGTTAGCTAAATCTATTTTTGGAAACCTCAATGATATAGTATTTTAATATGTAAACCAATAAAGTAATATTCTACAATTACAAAATAAGCATAGGATTATATTCTCTAAGCCTTTATTTGGTTGATTTATGAAGGACCTAATTGCATATATGAAAATGTCATTTTATCATGGAATTATGGAATCATTTATGCCCTTGTTTGAAAAATGTGTACATAATGCACTAAAATTTTGAATTAAAAAATTGTAGAAACTGTGTGCTATTTGTTTCAGTTTTATGGTATGTTATAAGCAAGCTGTTACAAATAAAGCTCAAAATGAAAAATTATTAAATTCATATGTAAAACAGAATTTAAAGTAAAATTTAGCAAAAATTTATTGCTTGTATGAAATATATAATGAAGGAAACAGTATAACTGGTTTATGAAATATTTGTTAATCAATATTTCTTCTCATTAAAGAAATTTATAATTAAACTTGATCAAACAATAGCAAAATTAACTTTTAGTGAAATTTTAATTAGACTTTAATATTTACTGTTGAAATATGTACAGTTAAAGGTTCAGAAATTTTAGCAGTTTTGGGTAAATAAACTTTAAGAAGTATTTTATGAAAATGATTTTTTTATGATGTTATTCAGAGAAAAAAACAATTTCCTTATATTCAAAAATTAAAAAAAGTTGCTCACCTAATTGAAATGATATTGGAATCAAAAGTGTTTTCTTGCCCAAGCTAGCAGCTGATCAGAAAGGGAATGGTTCAAACTCAAACAACTAAATTATTTAGAAGGGGTCTCAGGTGCCATTACATTGACCAACAAGAAATTCCAAGCCAAATTTAGAAAATTTAAAAAGGAAAAGAAAGCTTGTTTTAGTCTGTTGTACCACTGAAGAATAAATACTCCAATAAATGAGATTAAAGAGTTGCTAAAATTGAAAGAGTATCTTATTCATTTTAGAAAATTTTATAATATATTTTTATGAAGTTCACTTTAAATGTTTTATTATGAATTTATTGTTTTTTTACTTAAAATGCAGGATGGATATATATATAAACACACAGAAATGTTACCTATTTTGATGATTGAGGAAGAGCTCCTTAATTTATTTAAATTTTTTTCATTGTTTCATTATTGCTTCGTAGAAGTACTGTAAATTTCATAAGTTGTGATATTTAAAATTTCAGTTGCTGGCCTAGGCTTTGGTTTAATGAGTGGCCTGTTTTCTCTCATCAATGTTCTGGCTGACTCAGTGGGACCTGGCACAGTGGGTCTAAATGGGAAAGATTCTCATTATTTTTTTCTTGCTTCAGGTAATATTTTTTATGATGATGAATTTGAGTTTTGATATTATTTGAAGTTTTGTTTGTATACATAATTTTATGTTGATTTTAAAAATTTTTAGTATTTTCCTACCCAATAGTATAATTACAAATTTTGTTACCCCTTTAAAAAAATGAATAGGAAATTTAAGAATTTTCTCTCTTTTTTAATCTTTTCTTGCAATATATTATGATTTAATAAAAAAAAAGGAAAAACCACTTTTATATTCATTTATTGAAAACTCTATTATAATCATAAAATTAATAGGTTATAAGATTTTTATTTTGCTGAGATAGATGAAATTAAAATTAGTTTTAATTAGAAATTTTTAATTTGAAGCTAACCATTTTTAATCTTAAATTTTGTTGTGTCATCAATAAGTTTTAATTTCTTGTTAATTTTGCAGTAACATGCATCTTTTTTTAAGTTTTATTTCAATTATAATTTGGAAGTAAACTTAGCATTATCTTGATTTATTTTCAAATTTTTTTCTTACTACAATCAACTTATAATTTTTGTTTTACTATCTGTTTATATACTTTACCAAATTTTTAACTGAAAAATTTTCTGTTTTAGAATGTTTCACTTTAAATTTTGATTGTATAACAAAATTTATAGCAAGTATATCTAAAACAGACATACTTTACAGACAATTTTAAAAATTATAATCAAGAAATTACTTACTCTAAGCTATATTTTACTTCTCTTTTGATATAGTACAATATACCAATCAGTATTGCTGATCATACTGGTCCTCGTATGATCAGCAAAGATTGGAAATTCCTTTTGAGCATTGTATTGCATTTGGTGCTAATAATGCAACAGTATTATTGTATGCATGGCAAGAAAATTTAATAACTATTGCTTTTGCCATTTAAATAATCTTGCCTTTGTAAATCTGCCAATTAATTTTTATGAGGCTATAATTTACATTTATTATTATTTAAAAAATTCCAAAAGCAAAAGAACGTCTAAAAGAATTCAAGAATTATTTAACAAGGATACTCAAAAATCTTTAAGCATGTATAAAATGTTAGCTTTTCTCATGAAAGTGCTCATTTATCAGTGGGCTCCTCTTTCAAAATATTTTCATGACACTGTTGAAGTTGAAAAGCTTGTATGTATTCTGAAAATCTGACGTTTCTAAAATAGAAACGTCAGATTCTGATGTGGGTATAGAAGGCCTCATACCACAAATTTGAAAAAAGAATGTGTAAAATATGTAATATTTTAGGTGTGTAGTCATCTACATATCCATAAACTTTATTGATATTATGTATAGAGTTTTAATTTCATTAGTTGCGAATATGTTTCTGATTTTTAACTTTTTTTTATTTGATTTAGCAAGAGAAGCTATTATAAATATGCAACTTTTATTCTGTTCTGTTAAATAATTTTTGTAATGAAATGATTAAAATAAATACTTGCAAATTGTAATTTATAGTTTCATTGTGACATGCAAAATATTTCTTAATATTCAGAAAGCATAAATGATAATGTTTTATAAATGCACTAACTTCATAAAATCTAGAATGTAACTAAAAGACTTATTTTTAAATAAAATTGTAGCATTAATTAAGCTATGTAACTAAAATTCCATTAAGAAAATATGTGGGTAATTTTAACTCTGGTAGTTTTACTGAAACATCTTTCCAAAAAGTTGCAGTATACCTTGCCAAAAGGTATGTATGTATAACTAGCCTATATAATTCTTGCACCATGTTTTTATGAAGGTCATATGTCGCTATTTTTTATCTTATTCTTTTATGATTGATAGTAATAAATCAGTGTTAATTTAGTCAATTAATATTGAAAATTTGACTAATTAAAATTTTTTATTATTTTGTATTACAATATTTTTTATTGACCATTATTTTGTGTATTTTTATATTTGATTTGTTAGTTATTAATAATTGTGATTTTTCATACTACTTTTTTTATTAGATATCATTGCTTTACATTATTTCATGTTGTACTTGTGGATGTATTGTCACCTATATTTTTTAATTCAATTTTCTTTTTAAATTTTTTTTCTTTTCCTGCATTTCTGATAGCATTGTTTCTGATATTTTTCCTTTTCTTTAAAAAAAAAGAATGTTACTCTTTATCTTGGGTCAAATAAAGTTTTAACATGCCCTTGTAAGAAAATATGTATAATGCGTAAACCCAAATTCTTGTCTTAGTTTAACCCTTTCGCGACTAACTTGACACATACGTTCCAAGAAAAATTTTAAAAAATCTGTTGGGTGAGAATCTCATCTTTGTTTTATGGGAGGCATTCCCATCAGTCCTGCCAACATTTTTGAAAATGTTTTCATCCACAGCGGGTAGATGGCACTACCGTACGCAATCATATTCCTGCCTTTTGGAACCATTGCATCGGCTCATTTCATATTCTGGGAACATAAATGCTTTATTTTTTGGAAAATATTGCATATATTTGATTAACCATAAATCTAAAGTTAGGTATGTTGTTCACAAAGCGAATTATCTCAAATAAACTGGTAAGTAGGAAAATTTTATATCAGTTTTTATAGTCGCGACATATGTGTCCCTCTCATCTTGGATAGTGGGAATACGTTGTCTCAACAGTCCTATGTGATTAAGTAGCTTGATATTCTATTTTAGATTAATTTTGAAATCGTTACTTATTCTTTTTAATTTAGGCACAAATTAATCCAATCTATTATCCTAGAGTAAAAAAAAAAAAAAACTCGTTGCGAAAGGGTTAAGTTTACTTTTTTTCTAAATTTTGAGGTTATTTTATGCTGCTGGAGATAATTTGAAGATTATGATCACATTTTAGTGACATCAACACTGATACAGACTTAGCTCAACTTCTGGAGTTCTGAATTGTGAATCCTGGAAATAATGAATAATTCCTGAAAATTTTAAATTTATTCTTTAGACATTAATCTTTCTAAAATGTTATCAATTTCTTTGATTTTTCAACTAAATCAAAAGAATTTTTCAACTGAATCAGAAAAAAACAAAATTTTAGATTATATTATCTCTATTAGATATAAACAAGGCTATATAACATAATTTAAACAGATTTGAGCAAAAAACAGAAGATACATAGTTACTAATCAGTATATTTTTACCTATTATATAAGGTTTTCAATTGAACATGATCCTATGACTATGCAATAAAAGTGTTTGAATCCATGATTTTCAAAATAGTCTAAAACTATAAAAGTTTCTTCTTTAACTTATAGAATATATGTAGTTTGTGATCCCAGGCTGCATACAGATTAATATTGTCTACAAAATTCTTTATATATATATATATATATATATATATATATATATATATATATATATATATATATATATATATATATATATATATAATGGTATTGATAGAGATGATTTTAAAATCCATTTCCATCCAGTGTTTTAATTTAATTTGATTAAATTTATAATGATTATTGAACAGCCTATTTGGGTTAATAAAAATTAGAAAGAGGATTATTTATAAAGGAAAAAGTCATATCCTTTTTATATTTTATTAGTCACCATGATATTTGAAATATGCAATCTGTATCATTTGAATTCTTAAAGTTTAATTTTCCTAGAAATATTATGTAATATAAATTTTTAAAAATAGAAATTAAACTTTTCTGACTTTACTGAAGCAAAAAGCTTGATTAATTCAGGAATAATATAAATATATAAACTGATAAGTAATAAATGTTTTTTGTATTGTAATTCAGAGTCATTAATAATCATTTACAGATTTGAGATATAAGAATACTCTGTAGTTTTTCTAAATATCAGAATATGAATTTTTTTACAATATGTATAAAGTGCTTTTTTAGCTTGTTAAACAATTGTGAAAAGTATTCTTGCTTTCTTTTTTCCTTATTTGTATTTTCAAGTATTAAATATTTAGTTATTTACTGAGAATGTGTTTCTGAATTCTTGGTTTAAGTTTTTGTATTTTTTCTGTACATTTATTAGTAAAAAGTTGCAGAATTTTATCACTCCAAACAAAAGTTTAAATACATTTCATTCATTGATGAAATATTAGAAAATTTATAAACCTTTAAAAAATATCTGCGTATGTTAAGATGGAATATATTAAAATTTTAAATGTATATTTAGATGACAAAGAAATTAATAAAAAGTCTCCATTGCTTTAAATGCCCATTAAATATTTCATGTTTAGTCCTTAAACTGTAAAATGCAAAAACTTCTATTGTCATTGTCTAATGGATCTAAAATTAATATATCAGGTTTTAAAATTATTTCATAGCCTTGTAAAAGACAATAAAAATAACTTAATTCATAAATTTAAAATTTTTAAATCGCAAAATTGTTTGGCTTTAAAATTAAGACCTATTTTGATACTACAAATAAACGAGCAGATTTTCCTTTATTTATTTACTATCAAATAGACAAAATTATCATTTATGGAGTTAATTTACTTTTCCTACTCTTTCGTGGTTAATTTTATGTTAAATAAGAATTCCCTACAATAAAAATAAACAAAAAACTTAATGCTGGAAAATTAAGCATGTCATTTATATTATACCTGAAACATAGGGTGTCAGGAAAAGAATAAGCTTTGATTAGTTTTGGTGACCAAGCAAAAGTGTCAAGCAGTTTTATTTAGGTGAACAGAAATATAGAGGAACAAAAAAAGAACTGCATGTTATATGTGGGGAGAATCAAAACTTAGTTTAATTAAATTGAACTTGAAAAATCAGTGATAGATTCTGCCAAAGAAACAGAACGAAGTATCAAATCAAAAGTAATTGTAATGTTGACAAGTGTTGTGTCACGGAGTTTCAGAAAAAACAAAAGTTAGTATTAATATTGCATTAAAATATAAGTCAATATAATATCAAGCAAAGAGGTTATTCTAGAATATGTATTTAAAGTTTATAAAAGTGAACTGTAGAAAATGTGCTTTTTTATGAAATAGCATTGATTAAGGAAAAAAGAAAGTTCAGGGTACTTTATAAGAGTAATAATTACATTACTTATACTTTTCATTTTCGTCATCTGATTTTTAAATATTAGGATTTTAACATAAATTGTTTTGATTTATCTCTGTATTCACAATAAATTAATAGAACCATGTAAAAAAAGTTCACAATTTAAATACCCATTTCATACAATATTAAAGGATATAATTAAAAAAAGAGGAAAATCATTTATATTGAAACTGTGGGCTTATTTAATGCTTTTGGAGTCTTCATTAATTTCAAATCTTATTTGAATAAAAAATATTCATGTAGGTTTTTACAAATATCTATTGCTGTTATCATTAGAAAGTATAATAGAAAACTATTCTGTGTTCAAAAGTGACATATATTTGGTTAAGAAATATTGGTTGAATATTTGCTCAGTATGTGAATATTATAACTCCTGGAAAAATTTTGGACTCCAGGAAAACTTAAAGCTCATGATTTTTTTTTAAAATCTTTGCAAATTTTATTGAAATGCTCTTTTCCATAACTGAATCATTTGTAAACTGTTTTTCATGATAAAATTTTTTTAACAAAACGTTTTCTTTTCAATAAATTGTAAGAAATTTCATTGATTTCATCTGGTATTCTCAAGTTTTCTCTATTATTAATTTTATCTTAACTGAATGTATTAGTGAAATTCAAGTTTAATTAAATAAATATTTAAGTTAAAATGGGTCAAATTGCTTAAATTTATTTGCTGTATCTTCATTTCTAAACTCAGTTTTTACAATTTGGAAATTATCTCTATTACATAAACTGTAAGCTTATATGATTGCAGAAATTTTTTCATAATGTAACCTGCTTTCCAATACTTTATCTGAAGAATTCGCAAAATTATAAGATGCTTTTCATTATATTATTTATAATGATATTAACCGGTTTTTAAAATTATTTATAGACAATAATTCTTTAAATGTATGAAATAATTATAGCAGCATTAAGAGATTGTCTAACATTTTTAAATTGATAAAGGTATATTAGTTTAAATACAGTATTGAAAAATAGGTATTTTATCATTACTGGAATAATTTTAGGTTATATTTTTTCTGTTTGTAATATTTTCAACAGTTATTTGATTTATTTACGGACAAAAAATTATGGTGGGTATAAAATATGGATTTTCTCAGGGTAAAAATATAGTAATTATATAAAAAAATTCAATTTAGCATTGACTGTTTATTTTATTATAAAGTTGGTGTATTTAATATCTTTTTTAGGTATTAAATTTTTATTCAGCAAAGCTAAAATAGCTTAATTTTATTAATTTTTCAGCAAAAATTAATTATTATTTAGTGTGTATTTGATAAAAAAAATATTAGTGATTTGTGTACTTATTTTGCATTTGATGTTTTAATTAAAATTTTCTTCTTAGTTTACAATTTTTTCCATATATCTATTTCAATATTAAGTATAAAAGAGTACATTTTTTCAATGTAAATTAATGTGCTTGCATGTAATTTTAATTATTGCTGGATGTGTCTCTGTCAATTATAGAAACATCTAAGAATACATTGAACATTACTCATTAAAGATGTCTTTTCTGAATTTTGCATTCGTAGATTTTTCTTCATGTAACTGAACAAATAGAAACTCCAACAAAGCTACTTAGTTCAAAATAGACTCAATATTGAAATTTTTCCTTGTTTTATATAAAATATCTAGAAACGATCTTAATTGGAAAATAAAAATGTTGTGTTTTCTGGAAGAGTTTAAATATGAAGCAGTAATATTTTACTTTAAATAACATAGCTTTTTAAAGAACTTATTTTTGATAATTATAAATTATTAAATATTTTATGAAAAACTTACTTTGGATCTTTATGCAGCTATTTTCTTCATCACTGATATGAATATCATCTATTTAACTATTTATCGTATCTATTACACAATGCTTTATTCAGCTTTGTTTTTATATTGAATAGCAGTTTGATATCAAACATGTTTTTTAATATATATATATATATATATATATATATATATATATATATATATATGTAAAATTCGTGTTGCTTATTATTTAGTCTTATTTACCCTAGTTCCCATTGGGTGAAGTACTTGCTGTGTACTGTATTTTTTCATTAACAAAGTTATAATGTTTCCTTATTTTCTTGTGATGTGATTATGGGAACTATTGGTGGAACTTCTTCCAATATAGAATGTAACATTATTACAGAACTTTGATCTTCATGCTTAATTTATTTTTTGCAAAAATCTATGTTAAAATTTTTAGGATTTCTATGATTATGATACTTACACACAATGATTATATAAGATGTGAGTTTTGTTCATTAAATTAAGAAAAAAATTATTTAATCAGGGGAGCCAAAATTGTATCTTTTCTTATCATAATTTACTTTAAATAAAAGTGCTTTATTAAATAAATTGTGTTTTAGTATATAGATGCAACAATTTCTTTAATTTTACAACTGAATATTTTTGTAATTTATCTAGGATGTTTATTAAATATAAAATAATGAATATATATTTTATTGTAATATAGTTTGATATGATTTATTTGATGTTAAAAAAATTTTTGTTACCTAAAATAAAAATAAGTGAAATTTGCTGTTTTACCTAAAGAAGAAAAAGTAACTTCAATTTGAAGTATTAATGGTTATTTAATGAAATGAAAACATTTATTAAATAAGTAAGTTTCATCGTTTCTTTGTACATTGAAATGTATAGTAATATAATTTGCAATTTTCACCATAGTATTTTTTTAAATAAGTATGTATTTGATTATAAATTTTATCCCATGTATATATTAATATGGAATTGCTACTAATTTTAAAGAATATTTTCTATTATTTTTTTAGCATTTACTACACTGGCTTTTACATTGCTTCACACATTTTGGGGAGTCATATTCTTCCATGCTTTGGATAATCGCAGTTACTTAAAAATAGCCTTTGTCTGTCTATCCCATCTCTTAGTGTCATGTTTAGTAAGTTCTGAACCATAAGCATCTATGCATGAAGTTTTTTCTTTGTAAATATTCTTTGAGAATTTAGATATACTTTATAATTGAGCTTTAAATATGTCATAGTTTAGTTGTATGTGCTTAATTGAATATTTTAACTTTTGAGTTAATATTATTTCTAAATGTTTTAATGTTGAAATATCTGACTAATTTATATTTCACTCAGATCTATTGGTACTAAATTTGCAGTGTATTTTGTAGCTAGGACAATCAATTGTGCTTGGAATGTCATTTTTTTAGAAGAGCTTAAATTTATCCAATGTATTCAAAATATTAATTTAAAAAATCTCTTTGCAACAAATGTGCCTCAGAAATATTCTTTGATTATAATTCTTGTATAAAGTGCTGGCATCATAGAAAAGCAATAATAAAAAATATGGAGCCTTTTTCTGGATGTATTTTAATTACTATGAAAAAACAATCGTGAAATATTTTGAAATATATTTTCTAATATTAAATCGAAATTTCCAGATAAACCTAAAATTATTTGACTTTTTGTCATTCAATTTTTCTGAACATAAAATATTTTTATGGATATACTCTTCACCTCTGTTGACCAATAATGTTATCTAAATATTAGATATATTACTTTTGGTTGGTAGATTTGATCTTTTCATCAAATCTAATTGACAATATTTAAAAGCTTGTTTGAATTATTTATATGGAATTTTTACTCATTGAAAAGTATTCAGATGTCATGTATATGGGGAGTTAAATATTATATATGGAATAAATATTATCTATATTAATCCGGATGCAGTTTTACCAAAAATTATGAGATTCTTTATTTCATATTATTTAAGACATACTTTAAGCCAAAGACCATCCAAAAATATTTGTAGTTGTAAAACTTATTTTAAAAGTTGCCTTTAGTGCTCAGTGAAAATTTTTTCCTGTAAATTATAACCATTAAGAAATTTGCACCTTTTTGGCACTACAAAGGTTGGAATTAATGGCAATTTTTTGTAATGGACATTCAGGGTTTGTGCCAATGTTACTCTAAAAATGGGTGGGTCCCAAAATTAAGAACAATTACTAAGTAAAAGAACCCACAGATTTGGCCAGCCACCCAGAAATATCATGGGCAAAATGAAGCATATCAATAATCTTATATTATTAATTATCTAAAAAATATCAATAATCTAAATGTTAGCAGGTGAGATGAAATTTTTTCTTGTCCATGGTAATTAAGAGAAAAATGTTCGCAAATTTTAATGCTCAATTTAATCCTCCATAGGTAAATAATGATCTGGGTTCTCAGCCAGGATGTAGATATCCAACTAACTTCACAAGTGATGCTCAGATTAATAGTTTAGATTATATATATATATATATATATATATATATATATATATATATATATATATATATATTGCTACCTTTTATATGCATAATCACTTTTCTTCCTGATGATAGTCTTTAAGATTGTTTTTTTTTAAATGGATTTAATGCATATTTAGTATAAATTAGTATGTTTATCAATGCAGGCTGACCAGAAAAAGTATCACAAAAACTATGCACAACATTTATATTAAGTAATTTATAAATTCAGTTTTAGTTTCATTTAAATTGATTAACTAGGAATATCATATTTAAAAATATATCAATGAGTTATGTTTCAGCAGCTGTATTTTTAACTAATCATTTGCAAATCATATGTTAATAGATTGTAGATCATTAGTTCAAATTCATCAGTTGTATTTGATCTGCAAATATTTATCTTATCAAAGAATGTTATATTCAGTTGATTCTTACTTTCTATAACCTATTCAGATTAATGTGACCACCACTAACTGTTGATGTCAGTGTGAAAACTAATTGCACTCTGTAAAAGAACATATAAAAAAGCTCACTGGGGAAATTATAAAAAACAGTGCAATTGTTGATGCAATGAAGAAACAAAATGATTTATCTGACATCCAAATGGTCCCTAATTATAAGGTTTCATGTCAAGGTTTGAAACATTTTTAAAATGGCTAAGTTTTTAAGATGTTATGGCACTTCATGCGACCATGCTAAAATTATACCGTATGTGACAAAATAGTGCACCATATTTTCGAAAATCATTAATGTACTAAATGTGGTGCATTACACTGAATGACTAATGAATGATGACTGAAGACGTGTTTGTGCGAATGCTTAATCATTGTGCAAATGTTCATCCAAAAGAGCCTTTTGGCAGTATCTCTGCAGGAATGGTTCAGTGAATGTTGCATTATATGGGCCTCCATTGCAGATGCTTACTGCAGTTAATTTTTTTTGGCAACAAAAACTGAAATTTGTATCAATGCAGCAATTAGATATCCATTGAGTTATGACTTTTACCTATGACTCGTGTTTTATTCTTCATCAAACTAATGGGTGTTAGCATATTCAGCGTGAAACATTTTGATAATGAACACCCTGCAAATATTACCAGTAGGGTCCAAGCTAAAGAATGATGCATTTAGAGTTGAATGTTTTTACGACTTTCTTTGGATCCCCTCATTATGGAAAGCACAATGGTTCAATGCAACGATGTATTTGTCCTTGCAGACCTTGTGAATCCTTATATATGAATCATTTTCCCCAAGAATGATTGGATCTATTGGCAAGACAGTGCACTGTGTCATATAACTTGCAGTATACATTTGTGGTTCAAAGAGCACCAGAATAAGTTTTCTGTTCCACCCTGACTGGCAAACTCTGATATAAGCTGTATCGAAAATCCTTTGTATCACCTTGAATGGATAATTCATACCATGTAGATCATCAATCGCCATGGCAATACCATTAGCAAGGCTCAACATCACAGCAACCTTTGGCTGGTGTAGCCTGCTTCTGAGGTACCTACCTGGGTCTATAGGATCCTCACCCTTATCTGGAACTGTTGCAGGAGAGATAGGCTATAACTGTTACTGACTGGCATATAATTGGCTATTGCATTTAAGTGTTGGAGCTAGTTGAGATTAAAATATAGTCTTAACTCAAGTAAAAATAAAGTTAAATTTAAGGAATTAAAATTATTTCAAATTAGAAATTAATTATTTTTAATAAAATATTACAAATAATACTTATTGAGGTTATTAAAACTAAGTTAAATTTTTCTAGGGCGGGAAAATATGAAGGTAATTTAGAGATCTTGTCCATATGAGATTGAACATTTCTTAATTCATTCAAGAGATCTTTGATTTGAATACCTTTAAATACATTTTTAATTTCATTGATGAGTGTAATGGTTCTGCAAATTCTTCTGAATTCCCTGAAGGAGTGACCAGAGGAGTTTCTTGTTTTGTAGCTGGGGTGGGGGATTTAACATTGGTGTAAGGCAACATCACAGTGAATACCTTCCAACACCTAATTAACTCTTCCGATACAGTTTATAACTGTCTGCTCTGACGAGATCGGCTTGCCTTCAGTTCAACAGTTCGTAGATTTAAATCCCACCTTGGGTTTGGATATTTGTAATATTTTGGAATCCACTTTAAACATGGGTCCTAGTCAAATGAGCACTTGTATGCAAAAAATGACTGTTGAGCATCAAACTGCTGAGGGTAGTTTTTCTGGCCTTTAACAGGTGGTCATATTAATGTGACTGGACTGTGTATTAAACTGCATATGTACTTAAATAGAAAAAGTTCTTTTATTTTGTTAAATGCTTTAATTCATTTTCATTCTTTTATTTTCAGACCCTGTTAAATCCTACTTATTTAGCCTCCATCATTCCAGCCTACACTGTAACTTTTACTAGTGCAGTATTGGCATATCAATCCGCTGGAGGCTCCTGGCGAAGTCTTTTGGCATCATTATCAGCTAAGAACTCTAATTGATGTTTAATCAGTTTATTTTATATAAATATATTTAATTAATTGTTCGAGCCAAACTCCATTTTGCAGGTTTATTATGCACTGAAATAATCATCACCAAGCTCATATTTGTAAGTGTTTCATTTAGTGCAGAAAAGCCTATTTTTTAAATAAAAAGAAATTGTCATACAACTATGTCAACGGATCGATTGTGAAACTAATTTTTTCACAATTTTATATATTCCTGCCACATTCATGTACTTGTAAGGCTGTGAGCTGGGCTCAGAAGTTGAAATGGCTGAACGTTCTTGTGATTGTGTGTCCTTTACTTATTTTGTAAAATAATGTGTGAGAAAATTTTTACAAGTGTATGTATAATCCTTTGGTGTAAATCACCGATGAATGTAAGAAAATAAATTTGATGATCTCTTTAAAAATAGCAAGCTTGACTTAGATTTTGTTCTTATTCTGTTAGATCATTCCAGTTAACACTGTAATGTACAGTGTAAACTGTATTATGTGAAAATTTCTTTCATAAAGTTATAGATAAATACATCCCACGACTTTACTATTAATTTATGAAAACGTTGGATAAATCAAGAATGCCTCATAACTTTTTTGCCTGAATTTCTTGGAAATAATTGTTAATTTTTATACATTCTTAATGTATCTAAGGAATCACATTCATAAAAAATTTAAATGTTTTTAAATTTCTGCTTTTATTTTACTGTTTTATTTTAATGAATTTCATGTGTATATAAATTCATAATATTTATTCATGAACATACCAAATAAATTTCACTAATGATAAATTCATTCACAATGAAGTGCATAATATTATGTCCTACTTTAATTTAAAGTTAAGCAATTGGTTTGTAAGTGGACAATCATTAGAAAGTAATCAGGACTTAGATTCATATGGTACTTTTATATGAAGTCTATTAGCTGAGAATAAAGTGGATGTAGAATAAGATTTCTTGTAAAGATATTTAGTAGGCAACATATATTAAAATTGCATTACTATTTAAGAAATTGATAAAGCACCTAGTTTTAAATTATCTTTTGTTAACATAAAAAGAATCAATATTGATCAATTTTGAAAATAGCCATTAAGAGCTTAATATATCAAATGACATTAACTATCTCTAAAAGAGGTTTTTCTATTGACCAATGTAACGATAGTTATAAAAGAAATTTTTTAATATGTTTATGTTTGCATATAGAAGTGTACCTTTTATCTTGGAAGTTATTATAGATTTTGGAAACAGAATAAATAAAATAAGTGAATCCTTTTTGTTGTCTTCTGTTTTTAACTTCTGTTTGCTTTTCTTATAAATTGTGAAAATGCTTTTATGGAATTTGGTGCTTTGAAAAAAAAAATGAATTATATGTGTATGAGGAAATTAAACAAGTATTCAAGGGTTTTACTGCAGGGTTTCTCAAACTACAGCACATGTACTGTTGGTAGTATATTACATTATTCTTAATGGTGTGATTTTTATGTGTGTGATTTGAATATGCCATAGCTGATCTAAAGCTGACTCAATTCAAAAATATAAATCTAAGTAAGTGTTCTGCAATTTAATTTCATAGAAATGTCTACTTGTCTTAACTTTTTCATTTATTTTCTATGCATGATTTCTAAACTGCATTGTTTTTGCTCCCATCAATGAATTAAATGCTTCCTCTTATACTTTCCTTTAATGAAATTATTTATTTTCTATGTTTGGAAAAATATCTGCACACCTTTAAAATCTCATCACCTTCTGAAGACTAGCCATCTTTAAAAGGTCTGAAATGACAGTTGAATGGCTTGTACACTCAAGTCTTAGTTTCAGTAGTTTGTGGGTTCAATCCCCATTTTCGACTTAGATGTTTGTAGCGGTTCAGAATCTATTTTACGCTGTATGCTTCATCTAATTGGAACTTGTGTTAAAAAAATTTCATCTGAGCGAAAAATCCAAACCAACTTTAATAGATTAATTTGTTATAGTTAAATAACTATTAATGAGATTTATTAAAATATCAATCAACACATCACTGGCCATGATATAATTTAAAAAAAAAAAATGTGTGAAGACTGTGAATTTTTGCTAAAATTTGAGAAGTTGCACTAGATATTAAATTAGCAGGGTAATGAATATATAAAGAAGTAGTTATAATAATTTATGCCCTTGAAACTGAAAAGCTGCTTTAATATGTAAAGATTGTAAATTTTGCAAATCATACCTTTAATTTGTAGCTGTTTATAATTATATGCAACAAAATAAATGATATTGTTTTTAACACATTTTTTAGATGTAATTATTGTCAATAAGCAAGTTTTAATTAAAATTTTTGTATTAAAGGTAAGTCTGACAAAATATCTGAATAAGTTGTATTACTAATTAATTTTAACTATCATTGGAGCTTTTTTGTGTTATTTTTTGGAAAACTAAATGTTTCTTTAGTTTGTATCTCATTTAAATGTTTAAAATAATGAGCTGAGTTATAAAAACTAAATGTGTAGTGTAAGAATTTATAAAATTATTTCCCGATTGACACTGAAGAATATTCTTTAAGAAAATGTTTCATTGAATGAATAATAAATTTGTGATAACAAATCTTGGGGAATGTTTTTATATTTAAGATTTTATTCCAGTTTCTTTGAAAAGGAAATATAAATCTCTTTTCTCTTATGCATACTTCACTAATCATCCATCAATTAGAAAAAAAATAAGATGAAAGAATTTCACTAAGCAATTATTTCATAATTGACTTTACTGAGTTTTTTGTTTTGAAAGAAAGTGAAATCTAAATGAATTACGTAAAGTCTCAAAATTTGTTATGGCTTTGCACTTATTACAAAACTAAATTTTCAACTATTTTATGTATTTATACTCTTAAATTGTCGGAAATTAATGAAGATAAATTAATATTGAAACCAAAATGGTAGCTGCGTTAGTATTCAGGGCTTCTGATCAGCAATTTAGAGCTTCGACTCTCACCGCAGATATGGTTGCTTGCAATGATTCATGGCCGAGCTGGCATCCGAATGGTTAGCGCTCTTGCCTTCAGTTCAACAGTTCGTGGGTTCGAATCCCACCTTGGGTATGGATAGTTGTAGTAGTTTGAATCCAATTTAAACCGTAGGTCCCGGTCTAATTAGCCCTTGTGTGCAAAAAATTACCGTTGAGCGACAAACAAACCAAACCAAACCAACCAATGATTCAGGAACTACTATAAGCTGAAACTCCCAGTCTATGAGCTCTCATTGGAGAAAGGGAATGAGAATTTGTGAATCATAATAAACCAACAATAAAATAAAACAATAAATGGTATTTAAGTTTTTTATTAATAATGATATCTGTAGAAACCATTTGTAAATGCAATAATTAATGTATAAATTATGAGATCACCACCTGGGTCACGCAAGATGTCTGTTCTTGGTGAAGGGCTTCTGTGCATGAATGGTATGTAGAAAATCATCCTGGTGCTATTCTGATTGGGGTTGGCAACATGCGCGATCAGACAACTCTCGCAAAATTTCGAAGTGGACACACTCGTGTACAGCATCATGAGAAGAACTACAATCCCCTGTGCTCAAAATGCAGTGCGACTCAAACTGTTCCTGCCCACATTTTGGCTTGCATTGGTTTAAATAAATGCCAGTTACTTTGGAGCTCTGAGGCTGAGCTCCATTGTTTGTAGGCGTTACAGACTCATGGACTTGGTTTGATGTTTCTATCAACCATGATGGATAAGCCACAATAACATGTATAAATTATTAATGTGTATTATTATTTGCTTTATTGTTTTTTTATCATAAAATTGTCATTTATGTAATGTAAATTTAATTTTTAAAATTTTTTTTAATTATAAGCACACACATTTTACTTTGGATATTTTAATTTTATTTAC
This sequence comes from Latrodectus hesperus, assembly GCA_037975125.1. NCBI lineage: Eukaryota > Metazoa > Arthropoda > Arachnida > Araneae > Theridiidae > Latrodectus > Latrodectus hesperus. Next base: position 74,319,325 of record CM075861.1, read on the forward strand.
TGTTGAAGGAAAAATTTGAAAGTTTGAGAACCCCTGTTTTATATGTACAATTATTGTGAAAATGTGCAATATTTTAATCTATATTGGTGAATTATGCACAAAATAAGTTAGATTATTTATTCAATTATTGCTGTAATTATTAGTAAATGTATTTTAAAGATTTACTTTATAAAATGTACTACACAAATTATTTGAAGAAAAGAAGCAATGTAGTAATAGTTATTTAACATTGTTCTGTAATTTGTGTATGATTGCCAGATATCTAAGATTTACTATGAAGTATATTTTCCTTGCTCATTTTTTTCTTTTGTAATAGTATGATAATGAAGGTAAATGTGTATTAATAAACTGATATTTGTAAAGAGCAATATAAGATGGAAATAAACATTATTAAAATATGAATTTGAGAATTAATGTTACATAAAATTGTAAAATAATTTGAAAATTGAGAAAAAAATTATGAAATTTGAATTTTGTTTTTTTATAAAATTAAAATCCTGTCAATAAAGTGAAATTATAATCAGGTAACAAACTACTAGTTATTTTAAATATATTGACCTGTACTGAAACTATGATTAATTTGTAACCTCACAAAAATAATTATTTGAAAGATGCAGATACATCATATAAAAACACTTTAATTGAATGGCTGAGCTGGTAGCAAAATGGTTAGCACTCTTGCTTTCAGTTCAACAGTTCATGGATTTAAATCTCATCTTAAGCTTAGATGTTTGTAGTGGTTTAAAATCCACTTTAAATTGTAGGTCGCAGTCTAATTAGTCCTTGTGTGCATAAAAATGACTGTTGAGTGACAAATAGAACAAATGATTTTAATTGAATGAATTAATTTTATTAACTTTCATCTAAAAAAATCATGTAAATTGAAAGCAATGTAGAAGAAAATAAAGAGACCTTATTTAAGCTTTCTCTCTTTTAAATTAAAATTAGGTGAAAACGTAAATCTAATACAAGTAAACTAAAATGTAAGTAAGAAAATCTTCACAATATGATATGTGATTCTGTTGTTGATAAAATGGCACAGAGAATGCACAAATAATATTTCACTTTAAAGAAAAAAAAAAACTTTAAATTATGTGAGATTGCATGGCAAAACAATAAAGCTGCCAACTGAGTGGTTAGCACTGTGGTCTTCAATGCGAAATTTTGTACTTTAGAATATCATTTTCTATGTTAATTTTGTAGTGGTTTCCTTTTTAAGTACACTCGTCTCTTATTAACATTAAAGTGAATAAAATATATATTTCCCTTTAATGTTCTTAAGAGATTAAAGTTCAGTATTAAATATTTTCCACTGAAATTTGATCTTTTATTCTTAAACTCAACCTTCAGTGCTAAATAAATTATTTTATTAATTTCTCATAGAAGATAATGATATTTTAAGTATATTAAGCTTAGTTTATAAAATAAATAACAGACATGAGTATAATTTGGAAAAATAAAATTCTCATATTTTTCCAATTGCCCATGATATTGGAAACTTAGAAATTTGAAATTTAATAATTAATCACACAGAGTAAAATTAACCAATTTTTTTGTAAATTTAATAATTGCTTTTAGAAGCAAATTTAGACAATTTTCCTTTAGTTTAAAATTCATTATGAATATGCCCATTTTGATTGACTAAAAATGACAATTTTCTTTTGCTTGATGTTGAAACAAATTTTATTTAGTAATAACTTTCAGTCAATAATTAAAAAATACATGCATACATGTTAAAAAGATGAAAAGAATTATGTATTCAATATCAAAACTTAAATTTTTCGTTTTTAAAAAATTAGGTTTAATTTTAAAATTGTTTACTTAATTTACATTTTATTTAATGAATTTTATTTGATAAATTCAATTTAAATATTGGATGAAAATTGTAAAAAAAGTTTTCCTTGTAACATTTAATTATGGAAAAAAATTTTTCTTGGGTAAACAGATGAAATTGAATTACTATTAGAATTGATACTATGGAAAAATGTTATAAAAGAAATTAAATGTTATACATTTGCCATGGGAAACACTTATTTGGAATTGGTGAATTTGATTTATATGATAAAAATTTAATATATTTTTATTTATAATTTTTATATTGAATGGAAAATCATAATTTTTTTAAATTACTATGTAAATATTTATCAATGTACAAAATTTTTATTTCTGGTAAGATGCTACATTGATAAATTAGGAATCTTTTATGCTTTGAGTTTTGCATATATTTTTGTTCAATATTTAGCTTATATTATCATATGTAGAGTTGAGCATATATTTTTAATATAAATAAGAGGTGATTCTTTTAAATATCTTTTGGAAAAGTGTCAAATGGTTAAAAAAATTTTATAATCAGCATACTTTAGTTATAAAAATTTGTTTATGTTGTATTTTGTTAAAAACATTATTTAGCCAATAATATGGAAACAAAATAAGTCATTTTTACTATCATATTCATTCAGGCATTTTTATTATATATTTTTTTTAAAAAGAAATGTAAAAGAAGTTATTAATATTAAAAAAGAATTTTTTTCTATTTCTTTAATATTCTAATATAAAAATATTTTGAAAATATAAATAGTGCATTGTTAAAGCTTTTAAATTTTGCTTGATTTTTGCATAAATTTAAGATTTCAGATAAGTGTAATTTTATAAACATGTTTATTATTTTATTCAGTTTAGCATATCATTTATTGAAGGAAGTGTATAACAAACAGAACAGCTAATGTTCCTTACTTCTCATGAAAGTTAGCATTTATTAAAATTACAGATTTTGTATTCACATATTCAAAATTTAATGGAAGATAATGTAACATTTGTTACATTGATTTTAATTTTCATTTGTTAAATATTGTGAGCTTTTTATAATATCAAAATACAGTGAATGAACAACTCAATTTTTTAAAATTTAAATACAATCCTCAAACTGTTGCATCATAGGGTTATTCAAATTTTTTTTGTTCATTCATGTAGATAACACAAAAGAATATACACTAAATGTACATTTGCTAAATTGCAACATGAATATTTGCAATACTGTATGTATATATATATAGTAAATACAATAAAAAGTAAAATATAAATAAGAGAGGCAAATTTCAAATAAAAAATTGGAAATAATTGAAAGATAAACTCAGGAAATTAAAGAAGCAGAAGAATCACGTCTTCATCAAGAGTCATCTATGCAAAATGGGCTAGCATTCTTTTCTGACTTGCATGAATGATAAAGATCTAAAATTCTTTGCACATTTCCCTTGAAAAGTGTTTGGATAATGTATGAAAATAAACATCAAAATGTTATCAAAGTAATGTAAGTTAATAATGTATCAAAGTAATTAATGCAAATTTAAATAAATAAAAGTTGCTTTGGTTTTAATTCCCAATGCTCTTTTATTTCCTGGGTTTGTATTTCATTTCTTCCTAAATTTTTTTATATCTTTATTTATAAGATACAAATTAGGAAGAAATAAAATATAGACCAAGGAAACTAAAAAGCATTATAAATTATATGCAATCTTTTTATTGAAGCAATCTTCGATCTTCTTAATCGATCTTTTTATTGAAGCAATGAAGTCATTCTTTGAACAATAAAATTTCGTGAAAATTATTTCAAAATGAATCATTAATTGGAATTATGTTATTAAATTTTTGCATTCAAATATTAGAACCAACTATTTATTAAAAGAGATTGCATTTTAGGAGAAACTGTTAAAAATAAGGTTTTTTTTTTATTCTATATGCAATCGAAGAGATACAATTAAGTTATTTAAAAATTATGATAGAGTGTAAAATTTCATTAATTTAATATAAATAACATTTAATTTAAATAATTTATTTGATTTTTACTATGTAATCAGTAATTTGTAATGTTTCACCCATTTACAATTATGATGTTTGATTAAAAATGTCTAATGTTTAAGAAAAAACATTTTTTTTAAACTTTTTATAAGAATAATTTGCAATCTCCCTTAAATTAAAGTAAATAAAAATTATTGATTTTTTCTATGTTTGAATTGATTCTACATTTTGCCTCTCAACATTTAGGTTTTTCTTGGGTAAAAACTTGGGTCCCACCATAAGCAAAGAAAAGTATGTGATAGAATCGTAACATATATATATATTATAGAAGTCATAACATTCACTATCATACCTTTCATCATAAATTTTCCTATGTTTGAACAATTTCATTTTTGTTTTGACTCTTTCAAAAGTTATAAATATGAATTTTATAAATTATAGGCAAATGTTTTTTATTTTTCATGTTTGTCTTGTAAAATATTCCCCTCTAAATTATGAAGCCAAATTAACTTGAAAAATATATTGTAGCAATCAATTTTCTAAAATAATTGAAATTATTTTTTCTCAAACATTAAATGAATAGTTATTTTAAAATTTTTATTTTTAAGTTGACAATTTATGTTTCACACACACACAAATAAAAAAAATATTGTATCATATTATTAAATTCACTACCATACACTGGTATTTCAAAAATGGTATAAACACATCTAGCTGTTACAATATAGAAATTTTTTACTTCAAACTAATTCAAATCAACATATCTTGTTCCAAATTGTTTTGCAGTGTTACTATAAATACACTATGTAAAAAAGAATCAAAAGATCAAAATAAATAATATAACAGTCGGATAGATATATAATCAGTATCAAATTAAAATCAAGACTAAAAACAAAAAATGTATGTTACAAACGAATTATGTGTGGCAATTTTAGAGTGGTTATGGTCTCTTGGAAATCAGATAACACATATCTAAGTTCGTAAGATTCCAGAAATATTTGTGCGAGTGTGGGTATTAGTGAAATTCGCAAAATTTAATTTCTTGACTGGATTTAAATTAAAAACACTGAAAAGTTAGTTTTTGAATTCACTGTAACCAGCTGTTAGAAATAAATAGCATTGGGAATGAATCTTGAAAAAGATGTGAATGAGCTTTTAGATATTGAGTAGTGTAGAAAACTGAAAGAATCTGGATTTTGATTTGTATAAATAATATGCAAAGGAATTATCAAAACAATTATAATGTTTGTATAAAATGCTTTAAATTTTTTCCCCAGAGGTACCCAATTAATATCCAAGCTTTCTGCGCATGATCGAATCATTAATCACAAAGCAATTATTGCTACATTTTTGTGTGAAAATGCTCTTAATGTTATACAGCTTTAAAAATTCATGTGAAATCTAAAAATAATTTAAAAATTATCAATTTACTTTTGGTTTTCCTAATGAACTTTTCTGGCTTGTTATCAGGAATTTCTTCAAAAAGAATATTCATGTAATCTAATTTGAACAATCATCGAATAGTTTGGAACTAATAAAATTTTCTATACTTATTGGAATAAAAAATATTAAACTTTATGTGGAATCTGAAAGTAGCTAAAAATGTAATTTATTCCCGAAGTTTTCCAGAAAAATATTCATGTCACCTGTCTAATTTGAGTTATCAAACCGTTTAGAATTGATATTTATTCGCGCGAACAAAATTTTTATGGCATTTGAAATAAATACAGAATTTTCATCAATAGCATTTTCTATGCTGACTATTAATTAACGACTTCTTTTCTCGTTTTTGATTTCATCTCTGTTTTCAAAATATATGATCTCGAAAACCGTTTACTGGGATAAATTCACTAATTTTATAAGGCTTGAGTAGAATTGATGTACCAAAACTTTTAGTGTACAGTGGAATCGAATCATTTTTCGAATAGCATTGTTTCCTTAAAAAATTCAATGCATATTTTTCGTTTGAAAAGTAGGTGTAAATTGCAGAAATTTCTTAAGTTCATTAACATGTGCTACAGTAATGAAGAGTTGGAAAACCATTCAAAATATTTTTTATGTTGTGCTACTTAAAAAATGAAACTTAGCAATGCAATTTAAAAATTGATATTGTTTGAAACATCTGTTAATTAAAAACAAATGGATATACTTTAATCACATAAAATTAATACGCGATCGATATAAATACATCTTAACAGAAGATGATCTCTGGAATTTCTAAATCTAAACCGAAATACATAAGTGAATTCGAAATTCAAATTTGATAAAAAAAAATAATGTAGTGAGGGTTAAAAACATTTCTCTACAAAATGCAAAGAGAAATTATCCCAAATTCAAATAATTTAATGGTAAATAAGTCTTGCACTCTCATAAATGTTTTTAAAATTGCCCATGCTAATACAATTATTTTGTTTTAAATGTGAATAAAAAAAGGAAATATTTAACGAATATCAATTTTTAAAAATTTTTAATCCAGAATGTTTATTTAAAATGAGAGAAAATAGTACTGTATTGTTCTGATTCAAAAGGTGCACATTTTCCTTTTGGAACAGAAATTTAAATTTTATTTCTTGAATGTTCGTTAATGAATTTGTCAAATATAAAACATCCTATAATGAATATGGATTTGTATGCGAAACTTAGATGAAAATACTCACATTTAAACACTCATAACTGTAGGAAATATTGTCATTAATTTAAAATTGAGGCATGAAAGGTGAAATAAAAAATAAATTAGACTATATTACAACAAAGTATGTTTATTAAAAATTTTTTATAAATAATAGATTAACATTTTAATCATTAAAAACAGGTGTCTTAAAATGAACTTTTAAAACAGGAAAAACTTTCAATTTTTAGGAGTTTATTCTAAGAAGCCATAGTTTGATTTTTAAACTGAAATATTTTTTTTTCAATTCATGCAAATTTTTCTAAAACATCAGCCATTTATAATAAAACAATTGACAAAATGGCTTGAATCAGCACAAACTATCAAAAATTTTATAAATGCAGTTTAAAACAAGAGATTAATATTGTAAAAGATATTAAGTACTCATACCAAAACTTATAAATCTAATTCTGTTTTAATTCATCTACTAGAAATTTTTTCTAATTTCCTATCTAAAATTTAAATGCTTTTAGGAATATTCCACGCAATCATTACATGTAAAAATTTTTAATTGAGACATTACATAACTGTATTAATATGTATATGATAAAGAATAGTATCCCATTTAAATGCACAAATGAGGGCATAAAAAGGATTATCACACACATCCTTGTTATTGCACACTTAGATTATTCTCTAACAAAAAACTTGTATATTTTTCATATCTTTATGAATTAAATATAAAAAAATAATTGAATTCATTAGGGTAAAAAAAATTTTTTTTAGTTAACATGGAACACTTATTATCTTGGCAAGAAAAAAAATTGAAATAAATTATTTTAGATTATATGTAATTCTTTGAATTTAATACATATAGCTTGTTTTTAATTTTAAAGGGAACTGTGCCTTAAAGTGCCATGCACTAAGAACTTATTTATTTTCTGAAATTCATTTCTCGTCCAATATTTTTACATCAAACTAGAACTATATATATATATATATATATATATATATATATATATATATATATATATATATATATATATATATATATATATATATATATATTAAAAATAAATAACAAAAGAAAAAGTTTTATTAATTTAGCAAAAAAAGTGATTGGTTGAAACATTCATCTTCACAATTGCATCAATCTTTCTATGCAAATGATTTTAAGTTTCTAAATTTATATCCATATAAGTGTATAAATAAATAAAATTTTATAATATATATAGCAGGAACTTTATATAAAATTAGATACATTGCAGTTTTATTTACAATTTTATTTAACAAAAATTTGGACAGGATTAACTCTGTTTTATAATATATTTATAAAATAATCTTTATAATATATAAATAAAAAAATCCTTACATTAGCGAATAAATTTTTTTTCATTTGGTTTTTTTAAAATTATTTTAGGGAAGAAAGAATTTAAGTAGCTTTTATTATCAAATACAAGCATTCCAATGGTAAGAGAGAGAGATTGTTTTATTACTATTATTTTTAATATATAAATAAAAAGGAAAAAAATTGCAAATTTATTCATTTTTAAAGCATTAATATGTATTTTTTTTTAATTTTACAGATATTATTCATAGTTTTTATTTTTCTCTTTCAAATTACAACTTGAAAACCATTGTTCATTCTGTTTCTCTAAGTTTATAGCAAAACAAAATTTTTCAATTAAATTAAAAAATTTTTAATCAGATTTTTATTATAACCAAATTATTATCGTAATTAAATAATAAATTTTTTAAAAACAAAATAATATTAAAGATAATTAATTTATTTTTTACAAGAATTATTCAATGAAGGGGAAGGATGAATTTTTACAAAATTATTATTAAAAGGAAAATAAATAAGGAATTATTTTAAATTAAATAATTTTTAATCAAAGTTTAAAAATCAAAAGAGTGAGTTTCACATTTCACAACTTCAAATTAAAAAGATAACTAGTTTATATTATCAAAGTAGCTCTCCAATGTGTTATAATAAATATTACTATTATTATTATAAGAATTTCAATTTTAAAATATAGTAAGTTGTTATAAAGCACAAGTCAGCTTGCTTGTTTGTCGCTCAAAGGTAATTTTTTGCACACAAGGGCTAATTAGACCGGGATCTACGGTTTAAAGTGGATTCCGAACCACTACAAACATCCATGCTCAAGGTGGGATTCGAACCCACAGAAAGCACAAGTCAGATTACACATTCTAGTTCTATTTAATCATTAGGCTCATGATAGTGTTATTTGTTTTAAAATAATCATTTTTAATCTGAAATATTTTAATAATACTCATTTAAGTATATATATATATATATATATATATATATATATATATATATATATAGGTTTAAGAATGATTTTTTAAATTAAAACATATAACTTCTGTAATATAAAATTTATAAAAATCAAATAAAACTTAGATTTTCTCAAAATTTGCAATGTTTTATCAAAGTTTTGATTTAAACATACTGAAAAAAATGTATATTTACTATTTTAATCAATATTTTGGTTTATTTAATCCTTTTTATTTGTTTTTCTACTGATTTGATCAGGACATGTATTTAAAATGGTTTCTGAACCACAATAAACATCCATGCCCCGAAAGGAATTATACCAACAAACTGTTGAATTGGAGAGAGTTAACCATTCAGCTGCCAATTTGACTTCTTAAAGGTTAGAAAGCAAAATATATATTGAAAAGATGAAATTTACTAGTGTACAATTATGACTGTAAACTCTAAACTAAATAAAGAGAGACTCTAAACTAAAAAAAAAGTCACCACAACATCAACAAAATGATAAATATTGATTGCAATTCATCAATTACCAAGTTTTGAAATGAAAAAAATGGTTAGCTACACACATAAAAACTAATAAACTATGTTTTAAAATGATTTAAAGAAAAAGATATGCATTATAGCATTTAAAAATAAAATATTACACAGTAAATTTAATGCTGTACATAAATAATACCCAAATAGAAATTGTTTAGTCAAAAATACAGATAATTTACTGTCAACTTCTTCCGTATCCTCTAATCGGGTTTGTAGATGTTACAAAATGATTGGAAATTCCTATTTTTTTTTTGACGATTTTCAAATGCTATGAATACAAAGCCTATGCAAAGAAACAAATGATTAGTTGGTAAAAAGCATATACTTATATTAATTATTAGAAAGTTTAATTTATTGTTTAAAATCTATTTTTATTTCCTTGTGTTCATTCAAATTGATGTTTTTATTCTTTTCCTTTAAATATCCGAATGTTTATATGATAATTATAAAACATTTTACTACAAATTAAAATTTTCAAGAGAATAAAAATTACTGTTATAAAATTTACTATTAAAACATTTCTTAACAGTTGTATTTTAACTCTTCATTATAAATCTACATTGATTTATTTATTCCAACATTTGTAAGCTTTGTAATTACATATCACATTAAGTTTATTATATTTTAATGTACCATAATAAATATAAGTTATGTATCACCGGCTTGGTAACATTTTTATAGGATACTAATGAAATCATACCTAAAAATATAGTATCTGTTCCAGCTCAAAACTAGTCACACAATATATTTATTATTGTCAAACCAATTACTTAAATAACAAAACTATATCAGAATTTTTAAGATTTAATTCACAAAATAATGACAAATAAAAACAATAATAAAGCATTCGTTGATGCCAGAGGTGATTGCAAAATGGTAAGTGTAATTTAAAATCGCACAAAATCAGTTCAAGATTTATTCCTCTAAGGTTTACTTTGTTGAGCAATCTTTTTAAGTTTCTCCAACATTTTATCATAGCTCTCTTGTTGCTTTTTGGCCTTGAGAGCTTTCTTCTTTTCTTTATTCCGCTGCTCCACAGCTTCTTTAAACCTGGGATCCTTAGGATCAATATCATATCCTAAGTATTCGCTGATTTCTTCTACAAGTTTCTCCCTCTCCAATCTCAATTGGCGAACCTTTTCTTCTTGCTTCAATTTTTTATCATGAAATTCAGCAATCCACTTATCAAGGTTTGCCATATTTTTATCAACTTCTTCTTCATACTCTTGTCTTACCTTCAGTTTTTCCGCTTTCTTTTGTTCAACATTACGAATTCGTTCTTCTAAAGGAGGTTCGAAAATTTTGTCGTTTTCAATTGTTTCTAAAATTTTTTCCCTCGTAGGCCAGCACATACCTGGATTAAGTTTACTTTTGCTGCCAAATCTTGCCCAATGTTGACGTAACCGGTAATCTAGCAATTCATATTTCGCCTCAATTTTTGCAGGTTCTTTTAAAATAAACTGTGTATATACCCTTTCCGGTAAACGTGCTTTGAAACGCTTTTGCATTATTTCTTCCTCAGTCAGTTCCGGCTCTTGTAAATCTTTCAGAATATCTTTTGCAAGAAGCAATTCATTTTGTTGGGATTCTTTACTTTTAGAAGCATTTCTCGAAGCTGATGTACAGAAAAAATTGTTTGAAGAGTTAAGCGTTGTTCTAGTAATAATCCTAGGTATACTATTGTATAAAATTGACATTCGGCTCATTTTAAACAATATTTTAGAAAATGTACACGAAAAATTCAAATTTCTGAAACAAATTTGTCTCACCAATTATACATTTGTTATGAAATAATCTCTTGATTGATTGATTATACATCTATACATCTTTATTTGATTTTCATCTGACTAAAAACTTTAGCTTGTACCACTATTTTAATATTTTTCTGTTTCATTTATTTTGAAACGCTTGTTTCGGCGTACCTACTGCTTCCTATCGAAACACATTTCTCCACATAGAAATGTTTTGATTTCGATGATAATGTTAATCATAACTTTAAAATTATTGTTTAAAAAGACGAGGTTAGTAACTTAAGCGGAAAATTTTCTCTAAAAATTTCCATGCCACGCCATAGAAATAAGCAACTGTATTTACGAAATTTGAAATTTTGAGTCATTACAAATTCTTTTAGTTCTTGCTTACACTATTAACAATATTTTCAAAATTTACAAGGTACCACGCATCATGTGTGTAAATTTTTTCTAATGTTGTATGAATGTTATTTAACATTCGATTGTTTTACAAAGAATGAGCAGAATCTCTCAGGACATCTAAAATTACAGTAAAATAAGCAAAATTTGTGTTTAGATTACAATACAACTAGCTCTATTACGTTTGAAGCAATCACGCCTGATAGTCATCAATCATTATGTGTTAAGAATTAAAAAAACTCACAAAAAATCCCTTTTTCCAACGTAGAGGGAAAACGGCGAAAAGGAAAACTCCTAACCGGATGAAGGAGGAAAGGAACTAAAAAGCGATTGGAGTGATTCGATAACAGGCCATTGTACTGGATAAAGCAAGATGAGAAAAACTTGGAGAGACGGTCTTAGCCATTTTCATTTTTCTGATTCTGGAAAACTTATGTATTTAAGAATTAACAGGTGATTATAATGACTCTTCTGAGTTGAATAATCCTTGTGGTTAATGGGGTTGCAGTTATAATTATTTATGACATTTATCTTAAAATGAAAGACGAGATGTGTTTAATCTAATGGCACAGTCAAAGTTAATTGTTTTAAATCATGATATCCAATTAGATTTTAGCATCAATCAAGTATGTTTCTCTTTTTGAAGATTCTATGACCCATCGAATACTCTTATTCTTATCAAACAGTTTTACATGTATTAAACTATCATTTTCCCAAAAAATTCAAGTTAAAAATGAATTTTTGTTGAAACATTCTAGTTTTTAAGGAATATATGCCTTTATTTTTTATAAATTTATAACTATCTTCAATTATAAATGAAAGATAAACACAATTTTCTGACTTCCTGGTAAAGCTGCTTAAATGTTGAGCAACATTACTTGTAAATTCTCTACCATTCTAATTTTATATGCATCACATAATACATGTGCTTATAAACCATACGTGTTCCTAAAAAATCTCAAAAATTTCTCATGAAATAAAATTATGTAAATGTGATTTAGAAATGTCTTTTTGTTATTTAAATTACTAATAGTTTGGTAAGAACCAACATATATAACAAAGATAAAATAGCTACAGAGCATAAAATGTTTGATTAATTCAAAATTATGCTTGAGTTCAGATTTTAATTTGCTGCCTATGTGGGGGTTTCTTACGAAAACAACAAAAGTATTTTTGATAATTTTTCATGTTCAGAAATGCGCGGAACAATCAAGTGCAGCATATGCTTTATTTTTTCACAATTTTCTGAAACACTTGAATACTACTGAATTATTTTTCATTCTAAGCGATTAAAATACATTCCTGGTTATGAAGCAGATTTTGTAAATTCAAAATTTTCACGGATTTTGAAGACAATGTTATTCAATTTCTCTTATCAATTTTAAAATCATCACTTCCAATTTACTTTTTGAAATGCTAAAAATATACCTTTGAAAAAATCCTTTACTTATCATTGTAGATGTGAAAATCACCAAAAACTATTTAATATGTAAAACATTTGCATGTAAAACATACAATAGAATTACAATTATCCGAATCAATTTGGACTGGACCTCATTCCGATAATCAAAAAATCAGTTAATTGACTTTTTTTTCAAAAAAGGGGCCCTTTTTAATTAATTATTGTATATTGAAAATGTGAGAAAAATATATTAGGCTGACCATCTAACCGGGACATATGGTTCACATTTCAAGGCCCTCGGGCATGAAAACATATGGGGACTGTACACCTTGTCCCCCAGATGGGCTGTCAGGCCATTGAGCTGAGTTTGAGACTACGTATAAAATATTCATATACAGTAGAATTCCAATTATCGTGATCACTTTAGAAATTCAGAAACATGCTTTTGAAAATTTCTGGATGCTCAGAAGTTAGTGCTGAAAATATAGGAATATGGATTATTAGTCAGACACTCGATTTCAGACTGCAATTGATGGTTAACTTATTGAAAGTGTCCAGAAAGAAGATGACCTTAATATCCTAGTTGAAGCAGACACAGAACCATCAGGCAGTGAAGCATTTGCTGGCACTGAAGCTGCTTTGAAGTGGATGGAGTGTCAGTCCGAGTATGATCACGTGCAAATTCTCATTATCAAGCGGATGCTCTAATTGGCTGTCCGAAAACGGATGAAGGCAGTAAATTATTTATTAAGATCGAGTTGTTTAGAAAGCAAAGATTTTCATTTACAGCACTGTACATGCATACTGTATGAATGTACAGTACTTGTAAGTACCTTAACATGTAAAAGTGTAGCATTTTAATTTAAATCCTTTTTCTTTGAGAATGTATTTCCCTCCCATTTTCAATATACACTACTGGCCATTAAAATTGCTACACCAGGAAGGCGGCACACCACACACGGGAAATTTGCATGACAGGTAGAACTTGCTGTGATATGCAAATGATTAGATTTTCAGCGCATTCATACAAAGCAGGCGACAGTAGCGACATCTACAATGTGTATAAAACCAGAGATTTGACAGCAGTTTTCTCATGCTCAATTTCCGTTTCAACGTTGTTTTCGGCAAAGAAAGTTGTTGTAATGCCTCGTGTAAGAAGAAGAAATGCCTATCAGCACGTGTCTGACTTTGATCGAGGAAGGATTATAGCTTACCGAGATTGCGGTATATCGTACCGCAATATTGCTGCTCGTGTCGGTCGAGACCCCATGACTGTTAGCAGAATATGGAATCGATGGGTTCAGGATAATCATACGGAACGTCATGCAGGATCTCAGCGACCCCCATCACTAACAGCAGAGAAGACAGACATCTTATCCGCATGGTCACAAGGGATCGTACAGCCACATCATGAACCCTGAGTCGAGAAATGGAGTCATTTGCAAGGCAACAAGTTTCTGCTCGAACAGTCCGACGACGTTTGCAGCAGCATGGATTGTTTGCACGGCGACCATGGCTTCGTTTACCATTGACGCTGCGTCACAGACAGGAGCGCCTTCAATGGTGTGATCAGCGAGGAACCTGGACGCAGGAATGGCATCACGTCATCTTTACAGATGAATTTCAGTTCTGTATACAGGACCATGATGGCCACATCCTAGTTAGGAGGCATCGTGGAGAACGCGCATTGCCAGCTTGCATTGGACATCGCCATACTGGCCCATCTGCTGGAGTGATGGTATTGGGTGCCATTGGATGCACGTCACGATCACCTCTTGTTCGCATTACCGGCATTTTGAACAGCAACCGTTATATTTCCGATGTGTTAAGGCCCGTAGCTCTGCCCTATCTTCGAGGCCTCCCTAATGCTTTGTTTCAACAGGATAATGCACGACCGCATGTTGCCCGTACTGTTCTGAACTTCCATGATACAGAACAGGTTCGATTGTTACCCTGGCCAGCACGTTCTCCTGATCGGTCACCAATTGTGAACGTGTGGTCAATGGTTGCCGAGCGATTGGCACGCCATCACTCACCATCCACTACGATGAACTGTGGTCATCGATGAACTGTGATCTATCGATGGACTGTGGCATAGTGTTGGAGCTGCATGGACTGAAATCCCCGTACATGCCATACAATCTCTGTTTGACTCCATGGCTAGGCGGATAAATGCTGTTATTGCAGCCAGAGGTGGTTGCTCTGGGTAATAATTTCTCAAGATCTATACATCCTAATTTCCTGTAAATCTAATCACTTGTTCTTTCCACTATAATGTATGTGTGCAATAAATATCGTTCTGTTATTTGCATTCCTTCTTGGTGTAGCAATTTTAATGGCCAGTAGTGTACAATAATTAATTAAAGTGGACCCTTTTTTTTTTAAAAAAAGTCCACTAACTGATTTTTTGATTAATGGAATGAGGTCCAGTCCAAATTGATTTGGATAGTTGGAATTCTACTGTATATGTTTTACGTAACAATTTGTGGTGATTTTCACATCTTTTTCAGTTTGTGTACATTTCAGTTTGTGGTGATCTTTTCAAAGGTATATTTCCAGCATTTCAAAAAAGTAAATCTGAAAAGTGGTGATTTTAAAATTGATAAGAGGAATTGAATAACATTGTCTTCATAATTTGAGAAAATTTGGAATTTACAAAATCTGCTTCATAACCAGGCATGTATTTTAATCGCTTAGAATGAAAAATAATTCGGTAATTTTCAAGTGCTTTAGAAAATTGTAAAAAAATAAAGTATATGCTGCACTTGATTGTTCCGCGCACTTCTAAACATGGAAAATTATCAAAAATACTTTATTTTTGTAGAAACGATAATATTTTGAAATATAAGAAATAAATCCAAAATGGTTGAAATTTCTCTAAAAAACATTGATTATACTTGATTAATAGTCTCATAAAAGTAAATTCTTCTTTTTAAGTTAATGTCGTGATTTGATATCAGTCTAGTTTATTATTTCTTATGCTCATGAATTATTTTTGGTATTTCAAGCAATTTTCAGCGAAGAAAAAGAAAGATTTTAGACTTTGGAAAAGCTTGAAATCTAGAATCTAGTGAATTTAGGGCCGAGTCAATGGCTATACTGAGACTCTTAACTGGGCATGGCTAGCTGTTCAAATATTTGTACCAAGTGAAAATTTTTCAGGGTCCCAATTGTTCTCTATGCAGTTCACACCAAAAAATGGACATTCGACATTTGCAGACATGCATTGCTTTCACCGGTCGATGCTTTTGTGACCGATATTGGGCGTTTGCGTAACTGATTAACTACTTTATTCTTTGTATTTTGTTTGTATTCTATATTTTATTCTGTATTTTGGTATTTTTTCTTGTTGTCAGCCATTGAAAATGCAAATTAGAATGGTCAGAGGGATTTAACTACAACTAGTACGATCGGAAAAAAATAAATAAATCTTTTTCGAATAATATTTTGAATACAGAAGTCCACAATGGTATGGAGAGTCTGTTGTTCTCCTTGAAAATGTTCTGAGGACATGCAACCGTACACTTTTATTATTTTTGTAACTTGGAAAAGTTCAATTTGGAAAACCTTTTGTTGATGTGAAGTTTCTGCATTCCATTAAAATCGTATTCCGAAATAAAATTAAACAAAAATTGAAGCTTTTTTCCAAAGCTGATACAGTTGTAAAATACAGTTGTAAGTTGCTGATAAGTATATTTAGTAGGTCGTTGTCGCAATGTCCTCCAAGTGAAGTGATACCTCTGGGGTGGCAGTTCAAGTAGTGGGAGAGGCTGCTTTTTAAATGGGAATCTTTTGCTTAAGGGTATGTGTACAAGTTTAGCATGGTCTAGTAGGAGTACTAGGTGCTTATCGGAAAAGTGTAAGTCACATTGTTTGTGTTTATATAAAACTTCTGTGGAAGCTGTAGCAAGATATACAACGAAGAAAAAAATACATAATTGCTCTTTCAATGACCTGTAAATGTCATCTGTGCTATGCAACCGACACACTGAGTTCTTCATAGGATCTTCGGATGATTTCATCCGAAATCGATTCATTTGGATGCTTGAGGATGGTTAAAGTGTGGCTTGAATTTTCAGTTTCATTCTCAACAACATTTGCTCATCTCAGAACGTTCGTCATTTAATAGCTGTCCTGGGATTTATTTCGCCGCCCACAAATGCTGCCGGTATATTGACCAAGTAGTAAGAGACAGATGGCTTTGGGAGAAAGACGCGTGCAATTGGCCCAGGAGACTGTACGATGGCAGGCCATTTGCAGGACAGCCAGTACAGAGTGCGTGCCGTTGTTATCTCTTTATCGGTGACGTCGTTTTCTGCAGTGAAGGGAACATTGTAACCGGAAAGATTAATTGCGGATGAAAGCAAATTCAGTCTAACTTCTGAGTCCATACACACATTCACCTCAAGAGAATGAGCAATATGTGATAACACCTTCCAACGTCATCAAAAGGTTTGCGGACAGCGGAGTTGTTGTTTGGGTAATGATATCATTCTTGTTTCCCATACAGACTTTCAAATCTTCCAAGCTGTTTCAATCTCTGGTATACAATATTATATCAATATTATTTTCCTCCACCTATGCTTTTAGAGGTATCATTGCCTCCCCCCCATTTCTTTTCATTGACGATCAAACATCACCTCATTGTACAGCTATCACAAAGCTGTTGGAAAAAATGAATACATACTACTCATCGATTCGTAGGCAGGGTCAACAGATTCAAATCCAACACATGTTAAGCATTCTAGAGCACGCGTATCAGATTTGGCACGTGGCACATTTTTCATTGGCACTTTTTACTATTCTGCTTCTAGCTCTAGACACATCTATGGGAGAAATATTTAAATTCCACAAAGAAGTTGTGAAACACTTATTAAATCTGAATCATGTCCCATATTGATAATCATTAATTATATACGCGATGCTACGATATTATTTACAGTTAAACAGGAATAAACCCCGCATTAATATAATAAATATTTTGTAAATAAAAATTTAATAATTATTATTTTTTACTTTATTAAATGGAATTAAAAGATCAAGTCAACCTTTCATCTCTCTAGTGATGTCGATAAAATTGAACACCAAGCTAACATGCTTGGGAACTAAACACTGGGAGTTTCGTGCTAGGCTGACCACCTAACCGAGACATACACTTCCCGTGTCAGGGCCCTCATTCATGAAAACAGATAGGGGTACTGTAGGCCTTGGTTCACATATGGGCTGTCATGCCATTAGTTTAGTTATATTTAAAAGATTCATAATATATGTACAAAATATAAATATTTTTATTATGAAGTGATAGTTATATTCATGTTTATTTTTAAGGGCCACGGTAGACTAGTGGTTAAGACATTGGCCTTCCATCCGGAAGAGTGGGATTTAGATCCCAATGCCGCCAAAGACCCACCGAGTAGATGCGATATACGTGCTCGTTAAGTCCGTGGAATCGAAAGTCCTATGGTGAGTTGTTGAGCAGTTACCATGGGTATAAGGTGGTCTGGAGAAAATTTCCTTCTCCTTCTGTTCAATATCACAGTTAAGAAAGTAAATCTTCTGGTGGCGCCTTCTATTGGAGGTGTTTAGTGCAAATCGTGCTTTCACCTTCGTGGTGCTCTGGTTAAACGAAAGACGCAACCTATTGACTTAAATTCGCATAGTCAAGGCATAGCGAGCTTGGTTTGTCCAAGTGTCATAAATAATATGTTTATTTTTATGTTAATAAATTTGTTTAAATTCCTTATTATTAGCATAAAGTAAAACTTTAATTCAGTATTCTTGATCTCCATTCCTTAACCCGGTGTGTATTACCACGGGAATCGTACAGCTTCAAATACTCCCTGATGTGTAACCCCAAGTTTTATTGACTGATTTTACACGCCCCCGCTACAAAGCTGTTGAGCCCTGCTCTAAGGATGGGTTTGAATGCACGTCCACTGTTGCTAGCCATGAGTTCAAAGTCCTGCTGCTATTGCAACAAGAAAGGGCAGCCATCTTCTTCTTCTTAGAGTTGGGTTCGTATTATATTGTGCACCTCTGCTTTTATCAGCATTTTGTACTATTAAATGGGCAGCCATGCTTGGATAGTTTGTTGACAAACATATATCTAACATGGTCATACAGTGTGGAACTTACATAGCACTCAGGGGTGACCATATCCCCGACTAAAATTTAGATTTGCCTGGTGGTTACTTGTCATTTCATCCTTCTACCCCATTGTGCTCAAAGCAAATAAAAAAATACTCTTCTAGTGTTTGAATGTTTTTCTGAATAGTTCTATTTATTTTTCTCATATTGTTACGTTTTGTGAATGTTATGTCATATTAAAAGAAAGTTGAATTCTTATCCTTAATTCTTGTGTTGGAGTTGGCACATCAGTAGATTTGAAATTTTTGATACATCACATGTTTAAACAAGATCGGCCACAAATTATCTATTCCAATTATAGACAAACCTGTTTTTGTGCGGTACGTTAATTTAATATTGCAAAAAACGGTATTATCAAATTCGCGCAAAGAAAGTGTGAGTTTATTTTGGGCGATTTTTTTGAAGGTGTATAAATTCATTGCTGAAATTCATATACGGCATAAAAAATTGCACAAAAAAAGAAATTTCAAAAGAACTTCCAGGAAACAAGAAAATTGCACAAGATAACTTTCAGAAAAGAAAAAAAATGCATATGAAATTTCTAAAAAAAGACTTTTGCTTTCTGGGGATTCAAATAACTATGCACAAAAGAAAATGCACCAAAAACTTCCACAAAAGAAATTGCACAAAATGAAAAATTCCTGCAAAAAAGATTTGCTCAAAAAATCTCATAAAAAGGGTTGCACAAATATAAGTTTGACTATATTATACCTATGAGGCTGTGGTGACGGGATTGCTTAGGACATTCATTCTCTTTATCGAAAGATAGTGAGTTCGAATCCCGATTCAATCGGAGATTCATCGTGTTCGCTCAGGGTGGATGAGGCACGTTAAATATGTCGTGGTCGCAATGTCCTCCATGTGAAATGATTCCATTGGGTGGCAGGTCAAGTCTGGGGGTCTTTTGCTGGGTTCCTGCTTTTAAATAAGGAAGATCGGGGCTACGATGGCATATTCGCTATCTCTGTGTAAGATGCAATTATTCCCGTCCCTCGCAGTGATGAAAGGTGGAAATTCTAATAGCCGAGCCATATAAATTATGTTTTTAATTTCACCAAATCCTGATAACATCTTATTTATGGGAATTTTTCTCGTGACATGTACAGAAATAGAAATAGCAAAGCAATTTCTGAGGCATAATTTGTGCCCATTTGCACTTTTGTATTTTCGACCTAAAAGCTAAAAAGGTAAGTTTTAGTTTTTAGGTTAGTTATTTGGGATATGGATATTATAGTATCATTTTTTTCTACAAAAGAATCAAGACAAACCACAATAAAATTTTCTTTTATTATATATACTTTCAAAAAAGAAATGAAACGAAATAATAAACAGTCAATATATCTGCAATTGGGTGAAACACATGTAATGTATATATCATATCAGTCTTAGAATATTCTTCAGTTTGTTCCATTTTGGTTCATTGAGGATGGTTTTCAGATATCCGAAGAAAAAAAAAAAACGTCACTTTTTTAATACTATTATACTTTGAAGTCAATCTGTGGTGAGCTGAATTGTTGTCAGCCCAAGTGAAAAAAGTAGATTCTACAAGTTTCAGTTCGATGTCTATAGAAAGCGCAACACTTCACTTGGCGCCAGGTTTGGCTCAAAATGTTCGCCATGTCTTCTGCAAGTGGTTCCGCCTGCTCGTCAGTGTTTGGGGTTGTCATTCGACGTTGTCCAACGTCAGAGAAAAGAACACAAAACAGGTTGTCCAGTGGTACACAAGAAGCAAAGCAGTTGTCAGGAAAGTCAACAAGTTTCAGTTTTAATCATCTTGAACTTTTTGAGTTTTGTTGATGAAAATCCACGACGATGCTTCGAATGCAAGTTCATTTTCTCGGGTTTCAAAGCGACCCGGATGTTTGTACAGCGATGATGTAAACAATGTTTGTCCACGGGGAAAATTGAGGGCTAAACAGAAAAGGGAGGGAAAAGAAGGGTCCACTTGATAAGTGATGCCACGTACAAAGATGAAAACAAAGTCGCGAAGTGTTTTAAGCTGCCACAGAGGTTGTAGGTGATCGGTTTCTGTCACTCCGACGAACTTTGGGAAGGCAATCACAACACGTATAAAAAAGATGCGATTCACGAAGAAACCACAAAATAGTGAATGAAACAATAACATTAACTGCTCAGTGCACTCGGTTTGCATGCGGGCGATGCTTTAGTTAACAATAAATAGCACACGTGAAGCTAACTTGCATTATACAGCACAAACTTACAAGAGTGAACTACTTTCTGAAGATAGAAATGAAGCATCTATGTCTGTCGATCAGTGGTCAATTTTTGCTCTCGAGGGCCACTTAAAAAGAAATGTATAGTTCAATGCGGATTATGAGCCACTACAAGCTTTCAAGCTCGATGTGGGAATCGAATTCAGGATTAAATAGAAGGACAGAGCGCTAACCTTTCGGCTGTCAGCCCAGCGAATCTATGGGAAGAGTCAATTAGAATTTTAAGTTTGATTAGTTTTTTCACGTAATGGCTAATTCATCTAAAGTTTATTGTTTGTTTTCAAACCACTACAAATATTCACGCCCAGGTGGGGATCGAATCTACGAACCAATGATTCACTAGATCTCTCACTTGGAAAATTCATACAAGTTGTCTCGATTGCAGGAGAAATTTCCTGTTCTGACTTTTAAACATCTCAAACACTTTGTTCTTTTATACCATGCTCAAATGACGAGATCGACACATGAGTTTGCTTTCTCAGGTTTTCACCACGCCAGTATAGTGTGTGGTGGGAATCCTCAAAATCTAAGGAATTTCAAGCATGTATAGACTCTCTACTCAAAACCTCGTTCTCTTATAACATGGTCAAATGACGAGGTTGACACATGAGTTTGCTTTCTTAGGTTTTCACCACGCCAGTATAGTGTGTGGTGGGAATCCTCAAAATCTAAGGAATTTGAAGCATGTATAGACTCTTTACTTAACACCTCATTCTCTTGTAACACGGTCAAATGACGAGGTTGACACATGAGTTTGCTTTCTCAGGTTTTCACCACGCCAGTATAGTGTGTGGTGGGAATCCTCAAAATCTAAGGAATTTCAAGCATGTATAGGCCCTCTCTGCAGGAAGGTCTTTTGCTAGGTCAAGTATTAAACCTGCTCTCTACTTTGATTCGAAAGATTCACAGAAGACTATTTCTGTACATATTTTGACTATGTGATTCCAATTGTTTTAAAATTTAGCAACAATTCTTTGGTCAAATAGCTCTTACATGAAGATTTTTTACTAATATTTATTTAACAATTTAATTGTTTTAACAATAAAATAAAAATTATATGGCAAGAAAGATTTATAACGTAATTTATTTTTACAATACTCATCTAGTTGTAAATTGTACATTCTCTAATGTAGTCTTTAACAGCAGTTTTCCTTTTGAAAGTTCATGAGTTCGATTCCCAATTCGAGTTTCGATTTTTGCAATGGTTGGGAAACCATTTTAAGCAATAATTTTTTGACAAAGCAACCGTTATGCGCAAAAAATAAAATAAAATAAAATAAAATAAAAAATAAAAATAAAAAAAATGATATTTGCAACCACAAACCAAATTTTATATTATTCTGAATTTAGTATCTGTAAACACCAATTTTCTTTTTAAAAAAACTTTAGTTTTGAAAAAAAAAATGGAATTATATTCTTTCTATCTTCATTAAAATGTTCACTCTTACAATACTTAAGTACAGTGTAATGAAGCTTTACATACAAAAAAGTTCGAATTTCCATCTAAAGAACTGCAATTTTCACTTTCAGAGATATAATAAATTCAATTTCTGTAAATAAAAATGCACATTTTATTTTAGGGTGAAACACAGTAACAGTTTTTAAAATTCATATTTCAAAACAAACATTACCCTATATTTGTCGTAAGTTTTATCATAATAGTACTTTCTACATATCACAAGTTTTGTTTCTTTCTAAATATAGTCTCTTGTTACTATTTATTTATTTATAAAAACATCTTAGCAATAGTTTGAAAAGTGAATTTATTAATAACTCTAAATTCTTACGTCTATTATCAAAACTCAAGATTCATGAATAAGCTCAGGCTATAACAATATCGTTTGCAATCAAGCGAATAAAAGTGTGTTTTAATAAAAACTAATAATATTTTTCACTGATGAAAAACATTTTTGCATTTTAAAATTTTCTTTTTATTAGGTAACACGAACAAATATTTATGAAAATAGCTGATTTTTAAATAATTTAAGTGCACAGTTAAATTTATAAATTATTTTATTAAAAAATTTTCATAGAATAAAAATCTATCCTATATAAAATTTTTAATAAAATAATTTTTGAATTTGTCTATTATCAAAACTCAAGATTCATGAATAAGCTATAACAATATCCTTTGCAGTCAAGTGAATGAAAGTGCTTTAATAATAACAAATCATAAACTTTGTTACTGATGAAAATCAATTTTAGAGTTTAAAATTTTTTGTTTTTATTAATTCAGTAACATAAATAACTTTGTATCAAAATAGCTGATTTTTAAATAATTTAGTGCACAGAGTTCAACAAATTTATAAATTATTTTATTAAAAATTTTATACGAGATAAAAATCTTCAAAATTTTAAAAAAACATTTCAACAATTATAATGAGTTTATTTTTGTTATCTTTAAGATTTTTCTATTTTCATCTATAGAAGTCGAAAAAAAAATTCAAATGAATTTTTAAAATCATTTTAAAATTTCTTTATATATATCCACAATGTTTTTCCCAGAGAATTATTATTTTAACAAGAGGAACTTCTTATTTTAGAAAGAGGAGCATACAAAGAAATTTAATTATTTGAAATTATTTTTATCTACACATAATTGTATACATGAGAAATTATATTAATTATAATTCTTTTATGAAACAGGTTATTTTATAAACTTCTATCTAACGTAAATGCTTATAAATGATGTGAGTTTACACTTTTATGCAACATTAAATAGATAGAGTTAATTTCACATATAACTAACAAAAAATATTTTCAAAAAGGAATTTTTTATCGTTTTTTTATAATACATTTAACATGAGATTATTTACACAATTAAACTAATATTTATAACTTTTTTAAATTCTATTTTACATATGTTGTTTCATGTTTGCTTCGTTATCCATTCATAAGCTCTATTAAACTTTTAAAGGTATCCCTTTTTACAGGTGTTCTAAACTTCTAAAATATCTCTAAAAAGCTTTCTTAGATTTCACGAAAAGAAAGCTATTTTGACACAGCGATGTTTTTTCACGAATTAGAATTTTGTGATGAAAAATGAGGGTTTTGTGTGATCAGATTATTAATCTCAAATTACATAATAATATGAAATCATGCCTTGTCATTACTTATCTGAGTATAATTTTACATTTATAAATAAATATAAATGAGATTTTCTAGTATTGATCGAAGAATCTGAAATATTTATGAAATTGATGTCAAATACAGAATAAAAAGTAAACTTAGCGAATATACTTTATCAAAATTAAATTATTACATTAAAATAAAGTTATTAAAAAATTCTTGAAAACAATATAACATAAATAAAAACAGCTATTATGAATAGAAGCGTCATTTTTTGTGAATTCGAAATTAAAGTAATTTCGAGCATTTGCAGTATTTAACAGGCTTACTATAGTGGTATAGACCTCATTCTTCGGATCAAAAGGTTACAAGTTCAAATCTTCTATCGTTCGACAGTCGAGGCGAGTGCTAAGGAGTTTTCAGCATGCATATGGAAATGCATTTCCATATGGAAATGATGTTGAACATCTTTTACATGTCACAAAAATTGTGACATCTAGAAGACGTTCAACATCATTTAGATGTCACAATTTGTGTGACAATTTAAATTGAGCCTATAGGACCTATAGCCTTCAATGCAGCAAAGTGTTAATTGAACTTTGAAATAATTAAAAATTGCTAATAGAAAGTATTTTTTGATAAATGAAGTAATATTTTCAATTATGGGAATTATATTTCATTGGCGATATTTTTAAATATAATTTAGAGATATATATCACTTGAAAAATTGCAATCAATCTTTTAATTCATCTTATAATGTCTTAAGTTACATTTTTAAATTAAATTTTTAATTTTTGAAGTTTTTAATTTATTAAATTTTTAACTTATGAACATTGTTTTCTCAAAATGTCTATCTCTCTACTTCTCCAGAGGAAAATTTGTTTGTTTACATTATGTTTTGAATGGAGAGTGCGGCATTTCGACTTAGGTAGAATTTAAAGAGTCATTTAAAATGTACTCAAATCTATTTTTGTTTGGTGGGCAGAGAAAAAGCACTAAATAAAAAGCATTAAAAAACAGCACAAAACTTCATGAGTACAGCTATAAAAATGTGTTTTTTTATGTTGTCATTAGGGACCGTATAAAAATTGCACATAGAAAATAACTCGAAACTTTAAGAGAAAACTGGAAATAGCTTTTGTTTATCAGTACTTCCAAACAGTTAATTGTACATCCCATCTGATGATACTTATTCATTAAATTAAAAACTCCTGATTTAGTTGGCTTCTCCCTGAAAAAGATTTGTCTTTTGACAAACTAAACTCTGTAAAGTTTTAGCATACTTGTTAAATGAGTCTTGTTTTGGAAGGTGTGTAGGCATTATCTGAGGGTGGGGTGATATTCGATATTTTTAGAAGGTTCTTTCTAACCGGTAATGGAATAAGTTATTTACTCCTAACATTTGCACTCATCCTCACTGAATTGGTACCAAAATAAAAAGTAGATCCAACCTTTTATGGATTAAAATCTAAATAATTTTAACGCAAACCCTCAAATTTTACTTTAAAGAAAATGCGGATGTTTTACGTTTACAATTTTACATTTGTATACATTTTGTGCTTAAGATATACATAATTTCCTCAACTATTTTACGAATCAGTTTGTGTGCAGAAGCACATTGTATGCATAAATATTAAACTAAAATGCCTCTACAATAAGGAAAATTTTTAACTTCTTAGAATCTATTAAGAATTACTTTGGAATTTAAAAAGATATGATACATTAAATGAATCTGAATGGATTTTGGAGATTCAAACAATATTTTAAGAATATCAACAATTAAATGAATTTTGCAATTTTGTATGAAACATATTTGATTAATGATATTGATAAAAAATATAGATAGCATAACACATTGTTCTTGTAACTGTACGAAATATAACATTTTTGCAACACAAGAGCCACGGGACTATTAAGCCGTTTGCAATTTTTATACCACAAAACTGTTCTTATATTTCAATAACTGTGCCTGGGATCACGTTCTTAAGCACTGGTATAAGAGATATCCACTCCACATAATTAAAATAAAAGGAAATCACTTATTACGTCATAACTTGTTACGTATGACGTACTTGTTACATGCAAGATGACGTTTGTACAGCCAAGTAACAATAATGAAAATCAGTGATTATTTTTTTTAGAGAACCGTATTCATCCTTTAGAAAGTCATGATAACGGTTATTGGGAACTGGACGATAACAGTTATCGATATTTGTGCCATTTTTGAAGGGGGTGGTTCTTGAATTACTTTTCTACCTTTCATGCTTGCTGGGGCGATTTGTTGTCAACGTCCAGCCTCGGTGACTTGGGAGTGGACGAGCACTCTTCAGTTCTGGTGGAAGAGCTCTGGTCGCTCTTCGGTTTGCTCTTCACACACACGTACACGGGACGGTACAGTACCACCGTCTCGCCTTCTTCGGGGCATCCCAGCGTACCGTCATACACCTGTCCCAGCAAGAACTCCGGTCCGATGTACATCCCACCTTCGACGTGGTCGCAGCACATCTCTGCAAAGGAAGCAAAAAATATTGATATTCTTTTTTGAAGGAAAATTATCTGCAGTACACATCATATTTAGAATAAATCCTTAAATTTTTATATTTCAGATAATAATCGTGGCTTATATACCTGGTATCAAACGTACACCATCTCTTTTTTTTCCCTTACTCATTTGTTTAATTTATGGGCTTTATGAATAAATCACATTTGTTTTGTTTCAACTCATTTACGGTAGGTTCCACCATTACCTTTAATGTATGGACATGTGAATTATATATATATATATATATATATATATATATATATATATATATATATATATATATATATAATTCACATGTCCATGTCCTGAATCAATTTTTACTAACTCCTTGGTACAATCCAATAAGTATTTTCTAAAAAAATTTAAAATAGGTTCATTCATATGAGATTAAAAATAAAACGTTTCACCAAAATTTAAAAGTCATAGGTAAAGTGTCGAAATTTTGAAATTAAGCACAAATCAACAAATACTTTCTGAATTTACATTTTATTCATCTTATATTAAATTATAGTTTGTAATCAGTGACTTACTTATAAAATATATTATATAAATTAAAAACATCTAAAAATAAATTGTTATAAATGAGGTAGATAACATTGACAACGAACTATTATTTTTTCAATTTTAAATTATTAAAACTAAAAAAATTTTCCGAGGCATTATACTGAAATAAAGAACAATTAAAAGAATTTATCATTTGAATAAATAAATTAGATCAAAATGTACTGCTGAAAAAATTATAATTATCAAATTATAAAATAAAAATTAAAGGCTATCAAGAAATACTTACATATTTTCGAGGTGGTGTGAAAATTAGTAGAGAAAAACGGTAATAAATAAAATTTTATTTTACTATTTATAATATTAAAAATATTCAAACTGAACACCGCACAATAATAACACAATACAAAGTATAATTATGAAAATGATTCACGAAAATTTGTTATAGTATGATTATACATTATGAATATATATGTAAATTCTATAATTAATCACGCGCTTGCGCGCGCACATTAAATTTCTCGAAGATGGTAAAATCTAGAAAAATAAATACGTCGCCATCTGCCGAATACCTGTGCAACTTAGATGCTAAACCGCCATCTATTAGGAACTTACATAACTAACCAATAAATAAACACTAATGTCGTATAATAAATATTGAGATCAATAATTAAGAGATAAAAACTATTCTATCTTTTAAGTTGGACCCTATTACAAATGGTTACAAAATTTTATCAAAATCCGTTCAGTAGTTTCGGAGTTTATCGGGAACATACATCGTGACACGAAATTTATATATATATATATATATATATATATATATATATATATATATATATATATATATATATATATATATATATATATATATATATATATATATATATATATATATATATATATATATATATATATATATATATATATATATATATATATATATATATATATATATATATATATACATAGAATGATGGAAATTTAAATAAAAATGTTTGTGAATCCTTACAAAACTAATGTTATAAAATTTGATTTAATATGCTTATAATTACTTTCGTCCTTTTTTCCATTATATCCCCGTTTTTGATTATTGACGTAATAGGAAAAATATTGTAAATTACTGTCATAAATATTCCATTTGCATCAGGTATTCTTTTGGTTTCATTGTGCTGTTTATTCACTTTTTACATTCGAGAGCTTTTTCCACTGGGGCTTCAAATTGAACTCCGAACTAATACAAGCCGAGGTAGCAGCTGAATAGAGCCTAGATCTTCAGTTCAGTAGTGGTAGGCATCGATTAGGAATGTCTGTATTGACTGGGAGTCCACTTTAAACTGTACTTTTTAGTGGTGTCACCCATCATTTCTAAAAAGTGATTATAAAGCGACTTGATTAGTTAATAAATCAAACACTACCTGACGTGGATATCGAGCCTATGATCTGTCAAATTGAAGACTAGAGAGCTAACCATTCAGCTACCAGTTTGAGAAATAGTATATAGAAATGTTTCATGCTCATTCATGCATTTTAACAATTTGTATGAACATATAATGTGAGGATTCTTGACCAGTTAATTTTTTTTTACTTTAAGTGTTAATTCGATAACGAAATATATGATTTCAGTTAGAATATGCACTTATACAAACATACCCACTCAAGGTGAGAATCGAACCACCAAGCTATTGTACTAAAGTCAGGAATCTTCCGCTGTCCTCTGTTAATTTTATGCACCGGAATTCGTGAAAGAGAGTGGATAGCTGAAGGTCATGTGACATTAACAGACATGAAAATCTAATTTCTGAATAAAAGGGGAGGATTCCTTTTTTGACATCCCGGGAAAACTGGAAATTTTTTAAACTAACATTTTTATATTTATCTGGAGATATTTGAATTGAGTTTACCAAAATTTATCTTCCGCGCAAACTTTAACAATAAACTCTCATTAAATACCATACGTTTTGCGTTTATCAATCAAGTTGCTTGCAATGATTTTTTAATGACTAGAAGTTTTTTTATGACTGGGTTTTTCACACTTAATGAACTGTTGGAACCAAATGGGAGTTTGAATCGCATATCAATTGTGCGAAACTTTATCAAATCCCTTTTTCATTCGGTAATTTATCTAGGGACATTTTCGACGAGAACTGTTGAATGAAATTCCACGCAACTATATCACTTCTTTGGTATCTTTCGAAAGGTAAAAGACACCATTTGCATGCTGGCGTCAAATCCTTACTCGCCGTTTTAAATGTGGGAAGGCCATACTGTCCTGAAAGACAATGCGGTGAAAGGTTCATAAGTAAATATTGGTCATGGACGTCAGTCAGATATTCTGCCCGGAATGATTAGAAAGCAAAAGAAGCCTCCTCCTTGTTTGTAAGTTGTAAGGGATGAATGAGAAATAGTTTCAACTATTGTAGTCATTGGGATTAGAATGTTAGTGACAACTAAATCACTATGATTCAATTATTTTTTTACTACAGAAAATAAATGCACTTAATTTAAGAATGATTTTCTGAATTTTAATCAATCACCAAGAAATTAAAAGACGAATAGAAATGGATGGATTGAATAAAAATGGATGGAAGGAAAATTACCGTATTCGATTTTTGGTTGCTGGTTTGAGTTGGGGATTCTAAATGGACAAGTGGCTATAGTGATGGGGAAGTTCATGTGAAGGTCATCTCCAGATTTCTCCATTTCCACCCACACCTGGAAAATAAAAACAATGAGAATTCATGGAAAACAACTTTAAAGGAGTAATAAATTAGAAAGGACACCATTTTCTAAAAGCCACAATTTATAAACACATTTAATTAAATAAAATCGATTCATTAAGAAAATAAGAATTCAAGGATTCTTTTTCCATAACTTTTAAGCAAACGACTAATTGACAAGAAATTGTATAGGAAGATAGTTGATTAGCTCAAAGAATATATTTGGTATTTTTCCATATGTACGATAATAGCCGTAATAGGAAAGTAAAAAATCGTAAATTACTTTCGTAACTATTCTATTTGCATGCATCGTGTACTCTTTAAAAAGGTTTACGCGTTTATGGAAATAACTAAAAAATATCCCTCAAGTCCT
The DNA here is from genome assembly GCA_037975125.1 of Latrodectus hesperus. Lineage (NCBI taxonomy): Eukaryota > Metazoa > Arthropoda > Arachnida > Araneae > Theridiidae > Latrodectus > Latrodectus hesperus. Next base: position 74,349,705 of record CM075861.1, read on the forward strand.
GCAGGCCGCCTCAAAGAGTGCTCTTATAGCCGACGAGGGGGTGTAAAGGCCGTTCCAATATGCTCAGCTAAGGTCTGCAGGCATAGGAGCCAAGTCAGACTTCTACCTTTGGTTCTAACATAGGACAAGACCTGACAGACATAGGACCTGGAGCACTCCAGGTCTCCGGATCAACAGAAGCTGCCAAATTTTCCCCTTTACTCTGCTTATGGACTTTTTGGCTGTCTATGATCTCATGGATCTGGTCTAGTTCCACTAGACCAGGTGGGGATTAGTCCCACCACCCACCACTAAAAAATATTGCAAACATTTGATATTTATCTTCTATAAACTAAATAATTTTCACTTATTGAGAAAACTTATCTTATTAATGATATTAAGCGCCAATGTTTATTTTTGGTGGAAACTGTTTAGTAATCGCATCGGTGATCGATTGCGCAAGTATAACGTAAAGTACCTTTTTTCAATGAAACAAAATTAAATTTTGCTGTATTTGGCTGTTTTTTGACCTTTTTGATTTGTGACCGTAATTCTTATTTAACGGACAAAACTATCACCAAGCCATCTTTTGCACCATCTAGTTTTAGCTTTGTTTAGCATGTAGCTTGTTTATCATTGTTCATCACTTTTTAGTCAATTTTTGCACAAAAAAATTTCGACTGGTATATTTATTAGATTTAAAATAAAATTTTGAGCCAGTAAAATCATCATATATACGTTAAATTATTTTCGCTTCGCTGTGAGAAACATGCTATTTCTTTAGGTTAATAAGCGGGGGTGTGAAGTACCAAATATTTTTAAAAATGATGCCCACGCAGAAACGTCTTCAAGCAAAGACCTTTTTACTAAATCAGTGTCATAGATGAAAATCGTAGATAACATATTCTTATGCATCATTTCCTGTGTGGGTTTCATCCTTTCATAGACGTTACAAACTCATCGCCAATAAAATATCAAGGCGTATAATAATTCCTGGGATCGTATAATCTGGTAAAGATACGCTTTAAAACTGTGAATTTTGTAGAAAATGAGTTTTATCGTGTGTTAAGAGCCGAACTATCTCATATCAAGCAATGGCGAGAATCGGATCCGGAACCTTTTATACCAAACTACTCTGTCCTAGTATTAAACTGCTACTGAGACATATAAAATTTTTATTAATTTGTGGTTATTAGTTTATTGCGATACGTTTCCAGCTTCTTGTTTCTAACAGAGGTCACTAAAGGCAGTAACAACCTTATCGCCCAGTATCTCAGGCAATGCTGGGTGGACTTATATTACCTGAGCTTATTAATTGTTATCTTGTGGCTGAAAAGACACAAGAAATAACAAATCTTTCTGCATTTGCAGGTGAAGCCTCTGAAGTAGACCTTGCTGAAAAAGGCAAGGGAATTCAGAGGCAATCTTGTAAAGGGGCAGTAATGAATCTTTTACTTGAGGTAGAAACGACCTCCAAACCATCTTCTGGTGAAAGCCAGAAAGCTATCCCTAACATGACTGACTTTCTGACCAGATGGGACTGTTTCAGCAAGACCCTATCTGCTGGAAATGTCAAACGCAAGAGGAAACGGCAGAGCATATCATTTATGAATGCGAGGCTCTTGCCCTCCCTAGATTAACTTCTTTAGGCATCATCCATACTAGAGAGTTACACCTAGACTCCATTAAAGGGTTATCGGACTTTATTAATAAAGTGGGTGACCCGAGCAACTGGAACTAGGAAACATTGGGTTTGGAGTTAATGGTACAAAATGCTGATAAAAGCAGAGGTGCCCAATGACATACAAACCCAACCTTAAGAAGAAGAAGAAGAGAAGAAGAACAACCTTATCATTTATAGCCACGATCAAGAGCCGAGGTCGATATATTTGATACTCTCCACCCCACTAATGGAGGAACACTTAACTGTGACGCATTAATATGCAGGGGCCCTCTTAGCAGGACGATATTCGGCTGCGTCAAGTATCAAACCTGCAGCTTACTGCATACGAGACCACCGGGCCTTCTATTGCACAGCGTTTCGGACAGAAGTGTCGATTTCTTCACCAGGCAGAAATTCAAAATAAAGAATTAACACTACTTTTTAAATTTACTGGAAATGCAATGGCACTTAAATGAAATCGTTATACTTTTAAAATTAGGAAAACTATGTTTTTGAGTCAAAGATATAAACATGAATATTTTATAAACATATATCCTTTCTTCTCAATTTTTGTTTAATCTTCAAAAAATGTTTCAATTTAGACAATTATTTTATATTAGCTACAAGCAAAACGAAGCTCATATTTGTTGGAAATGATTCTTAGCTTAAAAATGTGATTTTCGAAACACAAATTTTGTCTTGAATGAAGCTTCACTATGATCCACGTGGAATATATTTTATATAAAGTTCACGATAATTGAGCCATGTTTTTTTTAGTCTCATGATTAACTGGTTGAGAAACACAAGTTTGGATATAGAATACATTTTCATTTCTAAGGTCATAATATTGTAAATTGTGTGATTTTTCTTATAAAATAAAAAAAAACGTATTTTTATGCATTTTTAGTAGAATATTTAACCAAGAATTTTTAAGGCCTCTGAAATTATCCAATGATACATTTTTATAAAAAAAAATTAGTTTTTTTAAGCAAAGAACAAAATGTATTTTTAATTGTTAAAATAATTTTTAATTCGTAAAAATAATTCGAAACATGACATAAAATTGTCTTTTTAAAGCATACATAAGCACAAAACGTTTAGCTTTTTATAATAATAATAATAATAACAATAATAATAAAACGTTTATTAACTTCTTAAAAAGAACTCTAGCAAATACACTGAAAATATAATCCTAGATACTTTCTAGTTTTGCAGTTGTATTACTTACATGCGAAAACAATAACATAACAAATTTTTTTATTTAAAATTAAGTATTTAAAAATAAATAAATAATTCCTTTAAATGTGTGTTAAAAATTTATAATAAAATTCATATTCCAGGATTAATAATTTATTTAATATTTACATACTCAAAATTTAAATTTATAAATTAAAATTAAATAATAAATATTCAATTATTTAGTTTTTACGACGAATTTAAAAACAACTATATGAATAATTACTCATATTTTAATATTCATAATTTAATTTACGTACTTTTTTTTAAAGTTAAATGTAATTATTAACTAATTTTTATATTTTATTATTAAATTTATTATTTTTCTTATCATAACAATTATTTATGGTAGAAGAGAAAATTCTGGATCATAACTATATTGACTTGTGTCATGTTAGTAGAATAGCATAGATTAGCATGGAATTAATGTACACAGGCATTTTATTATAAATATTTTTTGGCTGGACCTGGTATCAAACCCACTGCCTTTTGGACAAGAGAGCGACATCTTTCACATCCAAGCAGCTGTAAAATTTTTTGGTGAACACGAAATACGTAATTACGAAGCGTTTCTAATTGCTCATTTCTAACGACAGAAGCCATTCATCACAGCTAAACGTCTCCTCTTATTTGAGCCATATTCATACAACGACACCTGAGTTGGCATTCCCTTCACTATAATTCTCAACAGAGAAATATTGGATTCTACGGGGATTTAAACATGTACAGTTCTCCTCTGCATGTCGGCTGGGACGGGTAACGAACTCTCTACCTCATGAACCTAAAAGCGATGTTTTTCTTCCACCCTAAAGAATGCAAAACCAAGAGACCACCTGTTGGATTGAGGAGAATCACTTACCTTGAGGACATAGTATATTTGGAGAAGCCTGCAGACGCCGATGAGGGTGGGGGGCATGACGGGGACGACTAGGCTGGAGGAGCTGTCGAATTTCGACCTGGTGTTGGGGCTGATGGGATCCCCTCGGTACTCCAGGACCGTGTGGTTGGCTTCCTTCGTGTTTCCCAGCACACCTCGGTCGATGAAGAACTCCACGTACTGTTGGCGACGGAAGAAAACGAAAGATAAGCCAAAAAGACAATTTCTTTATGTGACCACAAACAAGAGAGAATCAAGCATGGAAGTATATACAAAAATTTAAAGGCCAAACAGCAGATAAAAGATTAACAACTTCATATTTTTACACGTAATAGCAAGCAAATACCCTGGGAGAATAAAGAAACCATTATGTCCTAACATGCAACAATGTCCAGTAACGAAAGAAATGTGTACATTGGCTTTATAATATTTACAATGTGATTTGCGTGATTATTACATTAAGGTATGCGTCTACCCTCGAGGTAACTTTCTCTTAAAAGTTAATTTTAATTTTCTTTTATTTTGTTTTTAGATAAATTATAGTGTAAAAACATAAAATTAACCAACATTTTAATTACCTATAGCATACTTTATTTGAAATCGATTATTTTCTTGTGTAAATTTTAGTGAAATTTTAACAAAATGGATAACACTCTTCCGAAAATTGTATAATGCATTAATTTTAATTTAATTTCAGCATAAAGTTTATGTAACAAAGTTTTTTGAAATGAAGCAAAATCTAAGACATATATTCAGCGATAACGAAAATATGGTTAAACATATAAAATGATATGCATATTTTACGAAATTTTACTGAACATTCCCTTTAAAAATAGCTGTCAATGAAAAAGTTCTTGATATATATATATATATATATATATATATATATATATATATATATATATATATATATATATATATATATATATATATATATATATATATATACATATATATATATATATATATATATATATATATATATATATATATATATATATATATATATATATATATATATATATATATATATATATATATATATATATATATATATACATATATATACATATATATATATACATATATATATATACATATATATATATATATACATGTACATATATATATATATATATATATATACGTAAATATATATATATATATATATATATATATATATATATATATATATATATATATATATATATATATATATATGTATATATATATGTATAAATATACATATATATATATATATGTATATATATATACATACATATATATATATATATATATATATATATATATATATATATATATATATATATATATATATATATATATATATATATATATATATATATATATATATATATATATATATATATATATATATACATACATATATATATATATATATATATATATATATATATATATATATATATATATATATATATATATATATATACATACATATATACATATATATATATATATATATATATTCAAACTTCTGCTTCATTTCATAGATAATACTTAAAATTTATCTAAGTCTATCTATTTAACAGGCCAAGTTTCATACACATATCTTCATTAGTACTTGAGATTAACGCGGGGGGGGGGGAAAAGGTTGGAGATTTTCTGAAAAACTAAGTTTTCAGGAAATTGCCTTTATTGATAGACTCGCTTGGGATGGCGATGATGTTGCCTCTTCTTTCCAAATGTATAAACCAAATAACTGTCTCATATTTATAGCTACTAATCAACGCATTATAGAAAAACATATAAATTTAAAAAAATAGTAAAAGAAAGTAAAATACCACTTTTTCCTTTGCCACTTCCGATTTGAAAACGCAACTTCTGGTTCCGCTTTACAAAAGAAACGACTTCTAAAACTTTTGTAATCTAATTTCTATTTGACATACAATAAAACAAAAGAAAGTGTTTTGGAAAGTTCTGAGTACTAGATTCACAATTTAAAAGAAAAAATGACACATTTAGTCGAAAATTAACTTTTATCGTAGGCTGATACCTTATGACTAATTAGTTTACAGTGATATGATCCTAAGTCTTTGCATAGGATTGGGATAGTCAGAACAGAAAGTCTCTGATTTGATTCCAGAACAACAGAAAATGGGTGTTGTGAGTCTATTATTTGCATGAACATCTACCAGATGTGTGTGCTTAAGGGTTTTCTGAATTTTCTCTGTTGCGGCAAGTTAATATGGCCGGATACACATACGACGAATTTTTAACTTACATAAGCCCCTTCACAGGATGATCTTCGGTGATGTGAAGTATCGAACTCAGTACCTTCCAATCACGACAGCAATGATTTCCCCGACCGATCTTTAATTAGCTCTTGGAATTCAAACTGCCTAGCAACACATTTTTGGTCATTGTGATAAGTAATTTGATTTGGTTTGGTTGTCATATTTTGGTGTGAGAGCTCATTGGACCAAGACCTGCAGCTCAAATTGGATTCTGAACCACTACAAACTTTCATCCACGAAGTGAGAATCGAATTCCCGTACCATTCTGCTGCAAATTGATCGACTGTGACGAGAAAAAACATACGATTGAATCGTCTTTCAGATGTAGGAGGGTCACTAGTTGGATTGCCGCTAGTGAGAGAGTAAGTGAAGCTATGACGTCATAGGTAGTATTTCGTAGATTTACTTTAGGCATGCGTCTGTGACAGTCCTAGGAAGGCTGTTACGTCTGGGTGTATGAGCAGGTAAATCCCGTAAAAGTGCTCGAACCCGTGTTCTATAATTTATCATTGCAAGTTTAATCAAAATAAAGATTGTTTATTTAAAAAATACTTGCTTTTTTATTTACGTTACTTTGTATTGGAAAATGTATTATATTTTTATATTAGGTTGGTGAGTATGAAATGTCGGATTCTCTTTACATGCGGACGTTTTCCTCCCTGTTTTCGTCATACTTTTGTATTTGGCATAACCTCATTCATACTCGTATTGTCCATTGCCAGAGACTCATTTCAGCAAAATAGGTTTTCTCGAAGGTCTTCCCTTTTTTATTTTATTTGAGTTTATTGCCGATATGAATTCTGCCGACATTCGCGTCATTTTCTTATATGAGTACAAACTTGGTAATAGTGCTGCAAAAGCTGCACGCAACATAAACCAAGCGTTTGGGGAGAATACGGTTAACGATCGGAAAGTGCAGCGTTGGTTCGAAAAATTTCGGACTGGCGATTTTTCACTGCAAAATGAGCCGCGCGGAAGACCCAAAACGTCTGTGAAGAATGATGACCTGAAGGCTCTAGTGGAAGCGGATCCAGCCGTATCCACGAGGGAACTTGCTATCAGGATGAAAGTTGACCATACAACGATATTGAGACACCTTTCTGAGATTGGCAAGGTTAAGAAGATGGACAAGTGGGTACCGCACGCACTGACAGAGCGAAATAAGCTGGATCGGTTAAACGTATGCTCATCATTGCAGCATCCACCCTATTCACCGGATCTCTCGCCGACCGATTTTCATTTTTTCAAGCATTTAGAGCTGTTTTTAAGGGGCAAACACTATGAAAATGAAGACAGTCTAAAAAACTCGATATCAGAGTTTATTAATTCTAAAGACCAAAATTTTTTTAAGACAGGCATCTACGCTTTAAAATCTCGTTGGGAGAAGTGTATTGAAGCGAATGGAGCATACTTTGATTGAATAAACAGCTTTTAAAGAAAGATATGCAGTTTTATACAATCACTTAAGAATCCGACATTTCATACGCACCAACCTAATACATTGTGTGTGTGCTTTATTCAAAAAACATGTTGTAAAAGTATAACTTTAGTGGCAGGAAAAGTTGCTATTGATTAAAATTTCTATGAAGAGACATTCAATGATATTCGATAAAATATTAGAATCAAGAAAAATGATATTTAAGATTTCGTTTCTCGAATCTTTAACATAGTTGAATTGGATGTGGTTTCTTCAGACTTTAATAGACTCAGAAATGTTATTACCTTTGAATGCAAAAAAAAAAAAGGTTTTCAGTTAATATTTTATTTGATTGTATGAAACTCTGCGATATTTGGGATCTTTTTTTTAATGAATATCTTATTAAATGGCATGGGTATGACCACTTGTTAATATCTTCTTACGTAAAGCCTTGTACTCCTTGCTACCAGGTTTGTTGCATTATCTTCTTAGAGGCATGTCACGCAGTTCCTTTAGTTTGTTGAAAAAGTTAGCAGTTCAACTGCTGCACCTCAGCCACAACCTGTTGCTAGCTTCTTACATCATGGAGTTATCACTGCGTTTATTCTGAATGACATTATTTCTCTAGTCACAGAATACTTAGACCCATCTGGACCCAGTGGTGTAAACGCGCTTCTTAGAATAGAAGGTTTCAGGTTCGATCTCAGCCACTGTCGAATAACGGAAGATAGATGTTTCAGCATCATGTAGTGGACTTATAAACAACCACTGAAGGAGTGATCCGTATTTCAGAGGCACGAAATTCGATCCTCTGGCTGAGTGAGGTCGACTTAGTCTTTCATCACTTCAGTGGGTCGACAAACTGAGTACCAACATGCTTGGAGAACCAAACATCGGAGATTTCGCGTTAGGCTGATCACCTGACAGGGACACATGCGTCATCCCCCAAAGGACAGGAAAACAGATATGGGGACTGTCAACCTTTGTCCACATATGGGCTGTCGAGTCATAAGTTTACTTTTAGAGGGTCATATTTAAATGTAGTAAGTTAGAAAACCCGCAAAACTTTCAAGCAGTCATTAGCCACCTCTTTTTGTTCAACCGTGACTGGATTCAATCCCGCGACTTTTTGCTTTGAAAAGCAATGCCCCTGCACAAGGCTAGAGTGAGCTGGCGGTACATGTTGCAGTTCTGCTTTCTGAATGCACCCTGTTAAAGGGAACGATCGAGAGTTTTCCGAAATTTTTTCTTCTGACTTGTGAATAGGGCAACAGGTAGTGAAGTATAAAATATCGATGCCTTTTTGTCGTTTTAAGGGCGTCGGAATCATAGTGGACTTCAGCAATCCCAGAGTTGCTTCAAAGTTTAAGATTTCTGAAATATTGTGTTCCAATTACAGGGATCCTCCCCCATTAAATTGTCGTATAATTCGCCCATTTGCAGCTTTGAAAGACATGTTTCAAGAACTTATACTCCTACAACAAAGTTACAACTCTGTAGCAGCAACGACAAAAGGGAAGCTCGGGTTTCGGCCTTTGCGAATCCTGTTGTTATTTTACAGAAATGGACATATATATATACCTGCACGAGTTTGAGTTTTATTCGGAGCACCTCTTCGCTCTGGTTGTCGATGTCCGCTTTCAGCCGGATGCTCTCCCCGCAGCAGTACGCCGACCTCTCCAGGTTGGCCCGCACGCTCACGACGCCCCGGCGGCAGCACAGGCAGCAGGTCGCCCTCTGGTCGGCCGCCATCAGGGGTTTCTGCAACGAGAGACGAAACTCTTGAGGATATTGTAAAATCGCCACACTAGGTTTCATGTTCCCACAAACAGTGTTCATATAATATTACTAAGCACATAGAAAAAGTATGCAATACTCCATTAGGTAACTGAGTATACATGCACAGACAGACACATATATACATACACAGGCAAATACATATATACATACACAGGCAAATGCATATATACATACACAGGCAAATACATATATACATACACAGGCAAATACATATATACATACACAGACTGACACATATATGCATACACAAGCAAATACATATATGCATACACAGACAAACACATATATGCATACACAGGCAAACACATATATACATAGATAGACACATGTATATGCATATACAGACAGATACATATATATGCATATACAGACAGACACATATATACATATATAGACAGCCACTATATATACACACAGACAGACAGATACATATATACATACACAGGCACACACATATATACATACAGGCAGACACATATATGCACACAGAGGCGGACACATATATGCACACAGAGGCGGACACATATATGCACACAGAGGCAGACACATATGTGCATACATAGACAGACGCATATGTGCATACAGAGGCAGACACATATGTGCATACATAGACAGATGCATATGTGCATACATAGACAGACACATATAAGCATACACAGGCAGACGCATATGTGCATGCATAGACAGACACATATAAGCATACACAGGCAGACGCATATGTGCATACATAGACAGACACATACGTAGATAAACCAAAAGATTAAATATTAATCTTTTGATTCATCGGTTTACTTGTTTTGATGTGTCACCAAGTATACGAGAATTTAAGTGTAATGTGATCTCGATATTGAAGCTCCCTCAATGAACTGCTGAATGTCTTTTGACTTTTGTGCCCTTGGGAATATTTAACGCGCCCGCCTTCTCTCAACACGGCAAAATCTCGTTGCTTCCTTCGGTTCCTGGTTTTTGTTATCAGGCTTTGTTTGAAATTTCGCATGTTCTACTGCAGCGGTCGCCAAACTGTTTGACCTCACGGGCCAGTCAATGGCATACTTAAAGTCCCGCGGGACACTAATAAGACTTTTTAAGGGTGAAATATATTTATAAAAACAATTGTGGTCTAAGAACATATAAAATGTACCTTGTCAACATAATGAAACTCCTAATTGGGTACAAATTATGAAAGCTATGTTAATATACTGTAATAAAATATACAAAACAAACAAGAACTGTAAAAACAAAACGTTCAAAAGGGGTTTAAATATATCAAACTTGCATCGTTACATATTCCTAGTGTGAGGGATGTTCCTGCTTACTTGAAATAAGATCCCAAAAAATATCATAAAATCAAAATAAAATTATAAATATTATCCCAATAAATATCAAGTAAAATAATTTTGCACATGGTTGAGATTTAAGATCATAACTGTCTTAAAAATACATTAATTCACCAAAAAAGTCCATATTAACGAAACTAATATATTGAATTCATTTTAATATTGAACACAATACGTCCGTCAGCCCACCCTTAAATACCTGTTCACATGCGACCTGCAGTGAGTGAAACAGTGGAAGAGTGCAAGACGAGACAAAGCTTGCACCTGAAACAGAGCAGCTACAGCAGTACGTCTATAGCCTTATTCTATGAAGTAGCGTTTGGATAACTTTTCAGTATTTTTATGAATTGAGAATTATGTTTCAATGTATCTTAAAACATAACATGTTGATGGGATGAATACGTATATTCCACATTTTTCTGAGCAGCAGCGAAATTTTATTGTAGACCACTACCGTAACACAACTTTGACGACCGCTATTCAACTTCTATAAGTAATGTTAATGAACATTAACGTTGAATATATATATATATATATATATATATATATATATATATATATATATATATATATATATATATATATATATATATAAACTATGATATATATATATATATCACATGAGGATCAAATTTTGAAAAAATTTAGAATTGTTTGATTTATAAAACAAATGCTTATAACCGAACCTCAGGATTTAATTATTATTTAATCAATATTTAATTACGAGAATTTTGATAAATAAAATAATGTTATATGGTACTGATATATTTTCCAACATTTTTAAAATCAATACGCAATGCTTTAATTTTTTGATTACACAAAATTTTCAATTTGAGATTATATGACGTTTTTTAATTTATTTATAATATATCAAATTTATATACAGGTATTATACATGAATTAAACGATAATGCGTTGATGTTATATATAAAAAAAACATTTTTTTTCAACATCAACGCGTGACATCAATCTTTGAAATTCATGTATTGATGCCAAAAATAAAAATAAGAGTAAAAATAAATATTGAATAGTTCCACATTTGATCACTAGATGGCGGCACAGAGTTACTGAGGAGTGGAATACAAATATCGCTGATCCCATAAATTCTATTCAACGGCGAAAGACCGGAGGCAAATAAGAACTTGAATGACAAAGGCAAAGTTCCTATCTATTCTCAAAGGAAGCAGCCTTTTATAAATAACGAGAAAAGCGTCGCACCGTATGCATGTTGTAAGAATTTTCCATATAGCTGAATTTTATGACTTACTTTTATTTATATTTGATTAATAATTTTATTAGAACTTTATTTTAGTTCTAGAAATGCATTTCTGTAGCAAATTCCGATTTCATATCAACAATTCAAATAAATTTTAAACATTTATCAGTGAGTAGTTTATATTTTACTATAGCTATAAACTTTTAAATATATATCTACAGTAGGTAATCGTTTAGAAACATAATCCGTTTCAAGATTATGATCGCTAACTGAACATCGATTTACCACAGATTTTTTTGTGAATGCTAAAAATGAAATTAAAAAAGGATATGTATAGAGTTTCTCAGTAAGTTTATTAAAAAAATAATACGTATTGTCTTGCGAATTAATCAGTCCTTTTCTTTTTTTGTTCCCGGGACATTAAAGAATGTGACCAATGTCGATTGATTTTCTCTTTTCTTAAGACTTTCCGGAATTGATGAATAGCATTGTTGTTGTAAAGATCCCTAACCTTACTGACATCGGCTTGATTTGGGTGCCATTCTGAGACCATTGCTCTGACATCCTCCCACTTCTTCAACGAATGAACCGAGAGGAGTGCTCAAAATGAAGTTAAAACCGAAATTGTTAATTACCTTTGGCTATAAATATTCCATTGGAATTTTTTTTCCAGTATAGACCTTTGAAGTTTAATAGGCAAGAATCTTAATTCAAGAAAAACAATTTTTGATCCGTTAGGTTTGGCAACCCTGCACATACTCCGAGAGCCGAGAAATGTTCTTTAGAACTCGCTTTATTTCATTATCCGAACGTAAAAATCTTTTGTGAAAATGTTTGTTGTCCGATTTTTTCACAGTCCGAACTGTTTGATCATTAACACATATTTACAAATACAACCATGTACAAGTTTAGGACCTTCACATGTGAATCTCCACGGGAATGAAATGGCCGATAATCTTGCTAAGGAGGGTTGCAGGATTTCAAATACTCCCTCTTCCACACTTATTTTTCTGGAGTTATACTCCCGGGAAAAATCAAAAATCTCGGAGGAGTGGAAAACACCCCCCACCCATAATTGGTACAAGGGATCAAAACCGGGTTTGTCCCTTGACCTCTCGTGTGACAGACGTACCCGGACTGTTCTCTCAAAACTTGCTAGCGGTCATATTAAGTGCCTCACTTTCAACGAGGGCAGGAAAACTTTCGTCACCTGCACCAAGTGCCAAAATCATCAGGCTTCTCCTGAGCATCTTTTGGATTGCATGGGTCTCTCTAGGGAGGATCTCTTTAGCAATCCTCTTTTAGTCTTCGACTTCTCTTACAGTCAACGAACTCGTGGATCTAGTCTGACTCCGTCAGACATGGAGGATAAGCAACAACAACAACAAGTTTAGGATTTTTACAATTAATCGTCTTAATGCTAATAGCATGAAATCAAGTTTAAAGTTATGGGGGTTTATCTCTGTCAAATGGCAATTAGTTCTCTACTAGAAGAGGGACGTCAAATTATGCTGCAATGGATACCCAGCCACTGTGGTATCGCGGGAAATGACGCAGCTGATAAATTGGCAAAGGCTGGCTCAGATCTACAACAGCCTTCTCCAGCCTTGGAGTACCATACTGTTAAAAGGCTTATTAAGTCAAATATAGCCTCCTATCGTAGAAATGTTTTACAAGATGTGCACAAAAGGGAAAGCATGGGCTTCCTTACTAACAAAGCCTATTCCGTGCAACCTCCACAGAGCTGTGGGAGTGGCTAATTTTCGCCTTAAAACTGGGCATAATTATCTGCAAAAACACCTTCAACGTTTGGGTATGAAGGACTCTCCGAGTCTGCCCTTTTTGTAGACTGGAGGACATGACTGGTGACCACCTTTACACTTGCCTTGGACTTTCGGACGTCGCAGTTAGAAATTCTGCGGAAGATGACTTTTCATTCACCTCAAGATTCTATTGGGCTGCCCGACAGAGACTGGTGGTTGAAAAACTAAGGTTGGGCGTAAGATAAAAAAATAAGTTATGGGGGAAAGGAGCAGCCATCTTGTTGCTATCAAACGCAGCGTCTTACAGTGTATTCGTCCCTTGGATTACTGCCACCCGAGCCCCTTCCAGAGTGGGCACTTAAAGTTGGCTTAGTTCATCCACCACACACACATATATATATAAATTTAAAAGTTTATAACACATGTAAAATATAAATTTCTCAAAGATAAATGCTTAAAATTCATTTGAATTGTTGATACGAAATGAAAAATAATAATTCAGATTGCTCGAATCAAAATATCTTTTTTTAAGAAATTAAAACAATGTTTCCATTAAAAGCAAGATGATGAAAACAAATTAAAATAATTAGTGTAATAATGCAATAAGTGAAAATGGAAGTTAAGAACAGGGGAACGGCGAAGAAATGAAACAGAGAGAAAAGAAGGAAATGAAACTCTGACAGGAGAGCTGGGGAAAGGGTTTTGAATTCATTTGCGTAAAGTTTCCAAGGAATAAACCACGCACAAATGAACTATTTCAGTTTCTTCGAAAGAGACATGAACACTGTGAGGGCGCGCCAGTCAATGACACAAGAAAAAGCGTAGGAGAAGGAGCAGTGATTTGGTATGAGGAGGGGTAGCGAAACTCCCACCCCGGGACGATGAAAAATATATGTATCTCAAAATATATATGTATCTATAATTTATGTTTGTATTAGTAATTAATGTTTGTGTATGTTAATATAAAATAAATGAGTCATCAGAAATCATGTTAATTTTCATGTTAACATCGCAATAGTAGGTTGCAGCTCGACAACATAACCTTAACCACGCCGCGTTATGTTACAATGGTGGCAGCGGAGCCATGCCACAAAAAGGACGAGTCGAACAGGATTAACTTCATCGATGTTTTTGAGGGATGTCCATCTTACAAAGCGGGTGAGTGATGTTTGCCAAATATTTATTTTTTATTAGTTGGGATCCTCTATTAAGATTTCATAATTAGAAATATTTTTTTAAAAATAAAAGTATACTTAAGTTTTAAGTATGATTATCAATTTAATAAGGTTCTGTTCTTGAACAGTGAGAGTTTTGTGCTCCACGTCAGTGATATGTACTAAAACTGTTTGCATCAGCAAATGAGTATAAATTTCTGCGTCAGCAGTACTGAATTGAATAGTATGATTGTGGTGTATCACGCCAGTGATAAATATTATAAAGTATAAAAAATTGTTTGCATCAGTAAACGAGAATACATTTTTACGCCAGTAAAACTAAATAAATTTCTGCGTCAGCAGTATTAAATTGAATAGTATGATTGTGGTGTATCACGCCAGTAATAAATATTATAAAGTATAAAAAATTGTTTGCATCAGTAAATGAGAATACATTTTTACGCCAGTAAAACTAAATACATTTCTGCGTCAGCAGTATTAAATTGAATAGTATGATTGTGGTGTATCACGCCAGTGATAAATATTATAAAGTATAAAAAATTGTTTGCATCAGTAAACGAGAATACATTTTTACGCCAGTAAAACTAAATAAATTTCTGCGTCAGCAGTATTAAATTGAATAGTATGATTGTGGTGTATCACGCCAGTGATAAATATTATAAAGTATAAAAAATTGTTTGCATCAGTAAACGAGAATACATTTTTACGCCAGTAAAACTAAATAAATTTCTGCGTCAGCAGTATTAAATTGAATAGTATGATTGTGGGGTATCACGCCAGTGATAAATATTATAAAGTATAAAAAATTGTTTGCATCAGTAAACGAGAATACATTTTTACGCCAGTAAAACTAAATAAATTTCTGCGTCAGCAGTATTAAATTGAATAGTATGATTGTGGGGTATCACGCCAGTGATAAATATTATAAAGTATAAAAAATTGTTTGCATCAGTAAACGAGAATACATTTTTACGCCAGTAAAACTAAATAAATTTCTGCGTCAGCAGTATTAAATTGAATAGTATGATTGTGGTGTATCACGCCAGTGATAAATATTATAAAGTATAAAAAATTGTTTGCATCAGTAAACGAGAATACATTTTTACGCCAGTAAAACTAAATAAATTTCTGCGTCAGCAGTATTAAATTGAATAGTATGATTGTGGGGTATCACGCCAGTGATAAATATTATAAAGTATAAAAAATTGTTTGCATCAGTAAACGAGAAATACATTTTTACGCCAGTAAAACTAAATAAATTTCTGCGTCAGCAGTATTAAATTGAATAGTATGATTGTGGTGTATCACGCCAGTGATAAATATTATAAAGTATAAAAAATTGTTTGCATCAGTAAACGAGAATACATTTTTACGCCAGTAAAACTAAATAAATTTCTGCGTCAGCAGTATTAAATTGAATAGTATGATTGTGGTGTATCACGCCAGTGATAAATATTATAAAGTATAAAAAATTGTTTGCATCAGTAAACGAGAATACATTTTTACGCCAGTAAAACTAAATACATTTCTGCGTCAGCAGTATTAAATTGAATAGTATGATTGTGGTGTATCACGCCAGTGATAAATATTATAAAGTATAAAAAATTGTTTGCATCAGTAAACGAGAATACATTTTTACGCCAGTAAAACTAAATAAATTTCTGCGTCAGCAGTATTAAATTGAATAGTATGATTGTGGTGTATCACGCCAGTGATAAATATTATAAAGTATAAAAAATTGTTTGCATCAGTAAACGAGAATACATTTTTACGCCAGTAAAACTAAATAAATTTCTGCGTCAGCAGTATTAAATTGAATAGTATGATTGTGGGGTATCACGCCAGTGATAAATATTATAAAGTATAAAAAATTGTTTGCATCAGTAAACGAGAATACATTTTTACGCCAGTAAAACTAAATAAATTTCTGCGTCAGCAGTATTAAATTGAATAGTATGATTGTGGGGTATCACGCCAGTGATAAATATTATAAAGTATAAAAAATTGTTTGCATCAGTAAACGAGAATACATTTTTACGCCAGTAAAACTAAATAAATTTCTGCGTCAGCAGTATTAAATTGAATAGTATGATTGTGGTGTATCACGCCAGTGATAAATATTATAAAGTATAAAAAATTGTTTGCATCAGTAAACGAGAATACATTTTTACGCCAGTAAAACTAAATAAATTTCTGCGTCAGCAGTATTAAATTGAATAGTATGATTGTGGTGTATCACGCCAGTAATAAATATTATAAAGTATAAAAAATTGTTTGCATCAGTAAATGAGAATACATTTTTACGCCAGTAAAATTAAATACATTTCTGCGTCAGCAGTATTAAATTGAATAGTATGATTGTGGTGTATCACGCCAGTGATAAATATTATAAAGTATAAAAAATTGTTTGCATCAGTAAACGAGAATACATTTTTACGCCAGTAAAACTAAATAAATTTCTGCGTCAGCAGTATTAAATTGAATAGTATGATTGTGGTGTATCACGCCAGTGATAAATATTATAAAGTATAAAAAATTGTTTGCATCAGTAAACAAGAATACATTTTTACGCCAGTAAAACTAAATAAATTTCTGCGTCAGCAGTATTAAATTGAATAGTACGATTGTGGGGTATCACGCCAGTGATAAATATTATAAAGTATAAAAAATTGTTTGCATCAGTAAACGAGAATACATTTTTACGCCAGTAAAACTAAATAAATTTCTGCGTCAGCAGTATTAAATTGAATAGTATGATTGTGGGGTATCACGCCAGTGATAAATATTATAAAGTATAAAAAATTGTTTGCATCAGTAAACGAGAATACATTTTTACGCCAGTAAAACTAAATAAATTTCTGCGTCAGCAGTATTAAATTGAATAGTATGATTGTGGTGTATCACGCCAGTGATAAATATTATAAAGTATAAAAAATTGTTTGCATTAGTAAACGAGAATACATTTTTACGCCAGTAAAACTAAATAAATTTCTGCGTCAGCAGTATTAAATTGAATAGTATGATTGTGGTATATCACGCCAGTGATAAATATTATAAAGTATAAAAAATTGTTTGCATCAGTAAACGAAAATACATTTTTACGCCAGTAAAAAGTAAATAAATTTCTGCGTCAGCAGTATTGAATTTAAATTTAAAAGGAGGTAAAGGTTATATTGTATTTTAAAGTGTATTGCTTTTTAAAATTGTTTTTACGTCAGTGAAATAAATTTTATTGCATTGATCATTGTGTACTTTATGATTATTTTTTGTGTGTTATTATTGTTCATTTACATGTGGGTAAAGCTTTTCTCTAGAAACTGTATGAATTCATGTGTTCTTGTTCTCTCATTAAAAAAAGTGATTTATTTGAAATAGAGTAATAGCTAATTGTATCATACGCATAGTATAAATTTGTTTTGATTTCGATTCTCATTTGGAGTCGGAAAAGTCTGTGGGGGTGGTAGAAAGGAAAAGAACCACACGGATAACGAAATCGTTACTCATTTTTTTTGTTGCTTTTTTGTGTGATTTCTGGAAATAAGATAGAAAAAAGAATATTATTTAATATTTTGAACTTTTTTTATGCACTGTTATAAATATATTTTTTTATTATCTCGAACTTTGTTTTGAATAAAATGGGCGAAAGTTTGGTTTGAATAAAAAAAGGTATATTTCTGGATAATATTTTATAAGATTTGTTTCTGATAATGATTATTACAGTTTAATAGATTTGCATATTTTTTTAAGTGTTTTGATTAAAGATTTGAAAAGAAATTAATGTTTGAATTTTGAATATATGGTTGCAAATTCTATTTAATGTGAATGTGTATATTATAATAATAGAAAGAACTACATAAATTAATGCTAATTGTGAGTTCATTTGGAACTAAATTGATCACTATCTATATTACAATTGAAATGTTATTATTATAAATGAATATATTGATATAAATTTAAATCGAAAAGTCTTTGCTTATCAACGTTATGCATTTTCAGGTTGAATGCTTTAAAAAAGCAAATGTTTATATTTGGATATTTTAATTCAAAATAATTGGGTTTAATTCACTGTATGCTTATTTTATCATTTTAATAAGTTATTTCCGTAGTAATTCAATTAATGATTTTCAGTACGAAAATCTAATTTTGGTTGAAAGAAAAACATAACTTCTTTCGGAATTTGTTATTTTTGAAATTTTAATTTAATAAATTCCTTCAGGCTTGTTAGAATATTTAGCATTAAATATGACTTACTTCGCGAAAGGAAAAAAGTCCAATTTTTTAGTTTTGGCTGCAGAATTAGGCATCGTGTTGAAACCTGATGTCATGATAGTGAAAATTCGAGAGCTCATTACTGGAAGTGCTTCATATGATGAAGAATTTACTAAAACGTTGTTAGAAACAATCATCAGTATCAGAAAAGAGTTAGAAGCAAATGAATTGGTTAGGAAAGAAGGAGAATTAGAAGCAGATGTTAAAAAGAAGCAAATGGAATTTGAACTGGAGAAATTGCGAATAGAAGCAGGTCTTAGTGTGCCGAAAACAGAAAGGTTAGTTCCAAATAATATACAGATAGAACTTACCAAGTCGATGCCTCGTTTCGATGCAAAGAAATGTGATATTCTGTTATATCTTTCATTGTTTGAAAGACAGGTCAAAAGGATAAAAATCGAAGAAAACGATATGGTTTCATATCTGTTACCTCTTATGTCGTCAGACATTGTGGAATTGATTGCCAGAATTCCAGAAGAAGAATTTGGAAACTATGAATACGTGAAAGAGGTGTTACTAAAGAAATTCAAAATGAATGCAGAAGGATCCCGATAAGACATGGCGAGATTTTGTCTACGAAGTGACAAACTATTTCCATGGTTGGATCGACGGACTTGAAATAACTGATTTTGAAGGACTTAAGAACCTTATAATCACCGACCAAGTTAAGAAAAGAGTTCCTATTGAAATAAGAGACCATTTCGTCGATGAATGGGGAAAGATAGTCAAACCATCACTTTTGGCTGACAAGCTTGATGAATATGAAAGTGTACGCAAGTCGTTTAAGAAGCAAACAGGTGCACTGCCTAAAAGTTCCGACCCAAACTTATAACAAATATCCATTACAACGGGATAGCAGAAGGATATGATAATCATGGAACGCCTCGCACCGAAAACAAACATTTGAATTTCAATTCCCAACAAGAAATTTCTAAAATTCGCCCTAAGTATGTATGTTATTTTTGTGGTATAGACGGACATGTGAAGAAGTTTTGCCCAAAACTTTCAAAAAACAAAACTGAACAAGATGTAAAGAAGAAGTTCAACGTAAATAGAGCTGCAGTGGAAATCTGTGAAGAAAAGGAGGAGACGAAGCAATCTAAAACGGCTGTAGTGGCCAAAGTAATGTCTCACAAGAGAAACATAATTGGTGAAAATTTGTGTAATCTAGAAAGAATCCAGATAAATGTTAATGGAAAACGAGCAACCGCTCTGGTAGATTCAGGAACTGAAATCACGGTGGTTAGAAGTAATATGGTAGAAGATTTCCCTCTAGAGAACAAGCCATCAATTTATATTAAAGGAATTTTCGGACCTGCAGAGAAATGTCCTTTAGTAAACATACCAATGAGTTTATATATGGGAGGTACGGGTGACGTCGTGCACCAAGATGTCCTCTGTGCAGTTGCTCCTTCCCTCGTAGAAGACGTTCTCTTGCCGCCAGAAATCAAAAATGTGCTAATGGGAACTATTGTTTCTGAATCGAAAATATCCGTAATAGACAATGCCAAGGTTGAATGTGAAGAATTTGATGATATACATAAAAAACAAGAAAAGGAAGATATCCTTACTGACGAATTTACAACGAACGAAGCTTGTGTTGCAGAAGTGGAAAAAACTCCGGTGAAACGTACGAAAACTGAAGAATTTCTCCAAGAACAAGAAACTTGTAAAGATCTAGAGGAAGCTAGGAAAAATGCAAAAGAAGAAAAAGGAGGATTTTATTTCAAAGACAAATTTTTGTTCCATAAAGAAAAAATTCTGGGGGAAACAACAAACCAATCAGGTTTTACCAAAATGCCGAAGAAAAGAAGTTTTAAAACTGGCTCATTGCTCTGTATTTGGTGGTCACATGGGAGCAAAGAAGACTGCTATGAGAATAAGATATTCCTTTTATTGGACTGGCCTTTCAAAAGACGTAAAGAACTTTTGTGAAGCTTGCAAAGACTGCCAATTAACAAGGAAAATTAAAGTCAAAGATCGAGCTCCTGTAGCGAGACTCAAATTGCCATTTCAAGTGGTAAACGTTGATGTGATAGGACCAATTGAGCCACCTAGCTCAAAAGGTCATAAATATGTGCTGTGCCTGGTGGATCAGCACACAAGATGGGCTGAAGCTGTTCCATTAACAAGTCTTACAGCCAAAGCAACATGTGAAGCTCTGTTGTCAATATTCATGAGAACTGGAGTGCCTAATATCATTGCATCAGACAATGGGACTAATTTCAACTCTGAGCTGACTAAGGAGTTTGAAAAGAGAATGGGATCGAGTCTAAGATTTTCTACACCTTTGTATCCTCAATCCAATGGACTAGTGGAGCGTTTTAACCAAACTTTAAAACGAATGCTGCATCATGTCATTCTCGATGAACCTCGAACATGGCATACCAAAATTCCTTTCATTCTTTGGGCTTACCGAGAAGTACCAAATAGTACTACTGGTGTTGCCCCATTCCAGCTGCTGTATGGACGCAAACCTGAAGGTCCACTCTCAATTCTAAAGAATACATGGACTGGAGAGTTAGAAGGTCTTCAACATGACACAACTCCGATTTCAGTATATATGGAAAACCTCAAAAGGAAATTGGAAGATGCTGCTTTGAGAGCCAAAATAACCTCTAAAATCGAACAAGATAAGATGGCGCATTATTACAACTTGAGATCTTGTTCAAAGAACATTTAAACCAGGTGGCAAAGTTATTGTCCTTCTTCCAGACTCTAAAAATAAGTTGTTAGCACGCTGGCAAGGTCCAGAGACTATTACAAAAAAGAAAAACGAACATTCATTTCTTGATAAGATGCCGGATAACAGTTTTAAACACGTGCATCAAAACAAGATTAGAGAATTCATCGCTGAATCAAACACCGTCAATGTTATCTCCGACGGAGAAGAAGAGTTTGGGGATGTTCAAACCATGCCAACTAGTCATAATGAAAGATTATTCCATGAAAAACTATATGACTTAAAGATGCCTTATTTGACAGATAATCAACAAATTCAATTGATAGAGCTTCTTAGAAATCACGAGAAACGGTTTACAAGACCCTTGCAACCAGTGAATGTTGGTGAACATAGGGTAGAACTTTTATCCAATGCCACCCGACACAAACCACATTCTTACTGTGTTCCGATGTCATATCGAGCAGAGGTAGGCAGGCAAGTACAAGAACTTCTTGATTCGAACCTGATCGAGCCATCTGAAGCTGAGATAACTTACCCAATTGTGTGTGTAGCGAAGAAGGATGCATCAATCAGAATGTGTGTGGACTATGGAGTTCTAAATGCAGTGACAAAGGTTCCGAATTTTCCCCATGAAAGATATGCAGGAAATGATATTTACTGCGGGTATGGCTCATTATTTAACATGTCTAGATTTACAAAAGTGTAATTGTAAACCAATAGCCTTTGTCAGTCAAAAATTTAATAATATGCAGAAAAATTGGTCGACATTAGAAAAAGAAGCATATGCAGTTTTGTTTGGTCTTTAAAAGTTTGATAAATGGCTACATGGTACAGTGGTCGAGATTATTACCGACCACAATCCCTTAAAATTTTTAATTGAAACCACTTCTAAGAGTCCCAAATTAACAAAGTGGGCATTAGCATTGCAAAGATGAAACTATAAAATAATTCAACCTGGTATTTTCCATCTTGGGGCAGATGCTCTATCCAGGCTAGAAACAAATAAGTGAGTTTTTTGTACGTTATCTCTCAATGTTTATTGTGTTTTCCAATTTTTATTTTTATAAATTTGAAAGTGTATAATAAATATATGTAAACGATCAATGAGTTAGATACGTTGTCATTTTTTTTTGGATCCCACTAATTATTGGATTTTTGGTAAGTGTTTTTTTTTTTTTTTGGCAAACATCAACTTATGTGGATTGTTTCTTAATATCAGCTTTCATATGTGATTAACTAATGATATTTTCTTGTTTCTGTCTAGGTTCCTGCAAGTAAATAATTACATGTCAAGACTGTTTAAGTAAAACAAGCCTCTGGAGAAGCTAGTTTTACTCTTGGTGGCGGCGTGTGAGGGCGCGCCAGTCAGTCACAAAAGCGAAAGCGTGGGTGAGGAGGAGAAGGAACGGAGAATTGTGATGAAGAGGGGTAGCGAAAACTCCCACTCCCGAACGATGAGGAATATATGTATCTCAAAATATATATGTATCTATAATTTATGTTTGTATTATTAATTAATGTTTGTCTATGTTATTATCAAATAAAATGAGTCACCAGAAATCATGTTAATTTTCATGTTAACATCGCAATAGTAGGTTGCAGCTCAGAAACATAACGAGCTCAAAACAGAAAATAAAGATTAAAAACAAAATTTTCTCAAAAGAAAATATAAAAAATATAACCCAACATGACTGAGTAAAATGTTTAAAAAATTTGTAAATAATCAAGGAGGTTATTAATAATTAAAATTTTAAGAAATAGAAGACGTATAAGAATTAGAAGTATTTAAAAAAAAAGGAAAAAGAAAGAGATGCCGACGGAGATGGCATCATTGCGAAAGAAGAGCGAAGAATGTGCATACGATAACTGAGTTCCACTGCTTCCAGCTGCATCAGTTTCATTCGAATTGTTTGAACCGTTGCTGCATAGTACGAGAAAAAAATGGCGCATCAGCTAGAAACTTACTCCAATGTTGAAGTCCGGGGAACAGTACATTTTTCGTAGGGAAAACATTTGACGAGTTTGAAGATTTACTGTGAAATATCGGAAATGTGTTTGGGCCACATGCAGAAGATTGCGCAGATGATAATTGAGCTCCGCGGCTTCCAACTGAAGGCATTTCATTCGAATTGTTTGAATCGTTGCTACGCAGTGCGAGAAAAAAATGGCGTGTCTGCTAAAAACGTATTCCAACGATAAATCCAACGGAATAGAGCGTTTTTTTTGGGGGCAAAACGTTTAACGAGTATGAAGACCCATCGTTAAATATCGGCTGTGTATGGGCCCCATCCATTGTGAAATGATGCCAGCAATTCGAAGACACTTACAAAGATTTAACCGATGCGGAAAAGCAAGGAAGAACAACAACGGTCAGCACATCGGACATGGTGGAATAGACGGAAGACATTATTCTCACCAATCGCAGATCGAGCGTCTCACACATTGAGCAGCAGTTGGAAATATCTGTTGGCAGCGCTCATTCCAGCATCCGTTACTAACAGAATTTTCGCAAATTGTGTTCACGATGGGTTCCTTATTCTTTGAGTTCAGAACTCGAAGTAGCAAGGTTTTCAGCCTGCCTTCCACGTTATTCTAAAGAGAACAATGATTTCTTCAGGCTCATCATTATGAGTGATGAAACATGTGTGCATGACTTCACCCAAAGAAGAAGCAAGTGTCCATAGAATGGAGACACACATCATTGCCTGTGAGAACAAAATCCAAAGTTCCCTCATCAGTGTGTAAAGTCAGGGCTACTGTTTTTTGCGGTTGTGAAGGAGTTGTCTACATAGAGCTTATGCGGAAGCCCATTAATGCTGAGTCCTACTGTGAAACACTAAGAGGTTTGTGCAAAGCATTAAAAAATAAGCAACGTGGAAGGTTAAATAAAGGCGTTATGTCCTCTTCCACAACAATGTAAGACACCACAATGCATGCACAGAACAGGATTTACTTCGCAGTTTTGGATGGGAGGTTTGGAAGCATCCACAGTGCAGTCCTGATCTGTCGCCCGGCTACTTTGATGTGTTCGGTAAGCTCAACGAACACTTAAGTGGAAGACAATTTTCCAACAATGGCAGCTGTCCTAAGCTAGCTCAAGGACCAAAGAGTGATTTTCTATCGCCAGGGCATCGAGAGACCATTGCCACGTTCCGACAAATGTCTGCAGCCACTGGGAAATTATGCAGAGAAATAGTAGGTTGTATGTGTATTATAGCGTTTTATTCAGTAAAGTGTTTTTTGATTTATATTACTCGAGTGTAACTTAACGTTAATGGTAACGTTTTGAACGTTCCTAGTATCTCAAAAGGCAGGACGTTTCAACTTTTTGAAAACCTGAAAAATTATCAATACTGTTATACAATTCTGAGTTCAATATCGATATAAAAATAGTAATGACCAGATTTGGCGAGAAATAGATGTGATTTTGGAAACTTCCACCACTTAAGTTCTAGGGTCGTTATTGAGCAAGATGGACTGGAATCTTCCAGAACCTTGGAGACAAACCTAGAGTTTCACGCCAAGTAAGTTATAAATACCACCGCTCCATGGACCGAGTCGGTCAGTTTTTAGCTTCCAGTGGCAGTGATAGTGGGTACGAGCTGCGATTCGTAAATGCTGAAACGGCTGGGGGTTTTTCACGACATTTTTTAGAAATTTGTACAAATAAAAATCCTGTGATTGTCACACTCAATCAACACGAGCCCCGAAGCCCAGTATCTCGTGATAGCCTCACTACTTAAGCGCATTTCGCAGCACTTTCACTTTCGTATTTTTAGTACAGTAGTCGCTCGTTTTTACGAGCTCGTAAGGACCGGAAAAACAATTCGTATATTAAAAAAATAATGCATTAGATTATTAAGATTCGATTTTTTTTACTCCAAATTGCTTTTTCTTTTTAAATAAAATAATATTAAAAAATATTTGGAATGCATTATCAGAAACACATTCAAAATAAGATTCATATTTAAAAATACGCTCACTTCCAAAAATTAAGCATGAAGATGTAAAATGCAAAAAAATCAGCAAATACTGCTTTGATTGACATAAAATTCAGCAGAAAAGTAGCATATATTTTTATGCATAAAATAAAATCAATAATTATATACAGAAATGAAAACAATATTAAATTTTTGTAAGTTGTTAGATAATGACATACTGGAGATTTAAACAGAATTATGTATAAAGTGAAAATAAACAACATAAAATGAAAAAAGGACATTAATTGTGATTCCTCCTCATCTGTATAAAACGCTCACACCTTGTGACCATGCTTTCAATTAGGTGGTCCACCACCGCAGAACTAAGCAATAACCATTTTTCTTGTAGAGCAGTTTCCAGCTCAATAAAAGTGGCTCAAGGTGGGAAACGTGAAGATACAGCACGGCTGAGAGCATCCCAAAGATTTTCAATGGGATTAAGGTTGGGAGAATAAACTGGCCACGCCATACGAGAAACCCCTTCACTCTCAAGGTAGTTAACGACGATGTCAGTTCTATGGGGACGTGTGTTATCGTCCAAAAGTAGGGTCAACTGCTGCAGCGTACAATCTCACAAAGGGTTCTAAGACTTCATCTCGATACCGGACAGCCGTCACAAAATTTCGTATTAAGATATGCAGACCGGTGCGATATCCTAATGAAATCCCTACCCACACCATCATGCTTCCGCCTCGGAATGCGTGATGTTTTGGGACTGATTGCGTGTTCCTTGTTCACGCCAAATCTTTATACGCTTGTCAAATGGCTCCAGAGCAAATCTTGACTCATCAGTAAACATGACATTGCCCCAGTCAGACAAAGTCCAATTGACATGTTCCTGGCACAACTTTAATCGTGCCCCTCTTGATTGGACGGATAGACAAATACAAACTCGAGGTACCCGGGCGTACAGTCCACTCATATGTAATCTTCGGCATACAGTAGCTGCAGATATCACCTTACCAATGGACACTGTAACCATAGATGTCACTCGTGTGGAGGTCGCTCTACGATTCTGCATGGCTAAAATCGCGATATATCGATCTTCTGCGGGGTTTGTAACCCTTGGGTGACCAGCTACGGGCCTTCGGACAACTGTCTGTGTGATTTGGAATTGTTTTCATAAACGTGAAATTACAGAATGATGAACGCCGAAGAAAAGAGCAACATCTGAGATCGACTGTCCTGCTTCAATGCGCCCCACAGCACGCCAGCGCTCAGAATCTTCCATTCGTCTTGTGGAAGTCATAGAAACACGCATGTCTTGAAAACAAATTGTACGAAAGTTTTAAACACCTTCTATCAGCACTTACAATCAACTTCTGTAACCCTTCATAAAGCTGGTTTCTTATAAGACTGCCCTTTTTGCATATTTATTGACAAGAAAGCGCGATTGGCTTTAACCTAACATATTTGCATACTTCCCTCTACCTCTGCAGCGATTTGCATCCTCTCCAGTTCTGATTGGCTTCCGGAAATTAGCATTTTCCTCTCCGTGCTTGACTTTTAGAAGTGAATGTACTTACTTCCATTTTATTGATTCCACTTTATCACACAATTTTCTAAAGTTCAATTTTATGTTCTGCTTCACAGCAAAGCAGTTGCATTTCTCCTTAATGGCACGACCATCAACAGAAATGTTCTTTCCTCTCATTTTTCTCAACCAAGCAAGCAAAGTTTTTTTTAGCTTAGGATGTTTTTCTTTTCTATAATATTTTCGAGATAGAGCACTTTTGATGGTACTGTTTCTTTTTTCCGAGTCTTTAAAATAGATTTTAAAATTAGAGGCTATTCTTCGGAACTCTACATTTTTTTTTATAATTTTTGTCTTTTAATATTTTTTTCGTCTACTTTCAGAAATTTCTTTTTTTTACTTCAAGTGATAAACGCGTTCGTTTCTTCAACTGCGATAAATCCTCAATGAAATTGGGTCAATCCCACTCGACAAACGAAACTTCATAAAGTGAATTTTTCACAAATGAAACAAAACAACCTACAGAAGAAGACAAACTTTAAAGTTTTTTTCCTGTTCTAACGAACTGGGGGGGGGAGAAGAATTTTTCCCCTTTCGGTGTCCTTACGTACGGGAAACGTCGAAGTTGAACTGGCAACCCGGTTCTTTCCCATCAAATGTCTGTTGTTGCTATTTATGACACTTGGACAAGCTAAGCTCGCTCTGCCGATGACTATGAGAATTTAATTCAGAAGGGCGAGTCTTTTGTTTAATCAGAGCACAACGAACTTTGCTCTAAGTACACCTCCGATAGATGGCATCGCAATCGTGAGTGGATTTTCTTTGTTAGCTAACAATATTCAAAATGATTTCTCGGAGAAATGGATTCTTACAGACAGTCGATCCTCGATCCAGCACCTTTTTGATTGTCAATCCATCGGCGACAATACTAGTAGAAGTATTCTACTCTAGTTGAAAAGCCTTTCATTTCAACATCCAATCCACCTTCAGTGGGTCCCCTCGCATGTTGGTCTGCCTGGAAATGAAGTGGCCGACGACCTTGTAAAGGCTGCCGCCAGTAATCCTTTGAACCCGGAAGATCACACGGCACTAACACCATCAGAGATCTCTTCCATTACTTAACAACTTACTTCTCAAACCTGGGCTGACCCTCCTGCTCACCCTTGGTACTTCCAAAGACATCCTGGAGCCGCCACAACATTTAAGGGCTCCAGAGTACATCAGACGACACTGTCTCGACTTTCTACTGGCCACTTGAAGTGTATGATCTTTGAGGACGGTGAAAGAAAATACCCAACATGCCCCAAGTGCGACAATGCACCGTTTTGCCCGCAGCACAACTTGAAGTGCTTGGGGTTTTCTCGTGAGGAGGCTGTGAAAAGTCTACATCTGCTTTTGGATTCTTTGGCTGTCTTTGATCTCATGGATGTGGTCTAGTTCCACTAGACCAGATGGAGATTAGTCCCACCACCACAAGATGATCCACTCCCTCAATTTTGAAGTTGATCTGGAGGGGGAGTGAATTTTCTATAGACCATTATACCCATGGTAACTGCTCAACGACCAACCACAGGACTTTCGATTAAACAGATTTAAGGAGCACGTATATCGCATCGACTCGATGGGTCTTTGACAGCATTGGGAATCGAACCCAGCCATTTGCGGAAGGAAGGCCGATATGCCCTAACCACCAGGCTACCTCGGTTCATCCAATGCCTGACATCCGCATATCTCTTCGATTATTGTTTTCACAATGTCTGGAATGTTGTCAAGAATGAATCAAGTTCTCAGGCGTTACATGAAAAGGGAATCAAATAAATGAAAAAAATATCAAATTATAAAAAAGAAAATAAAACTCTCAGAAATAAAATTTCGCAAAAAATGACAGTTATCAAAAATTTTAGTTGTGTCTGACTCAGATCACATGCTGCATTTGGTCTTTCTACGGTTGCTGATCGAATCAACCTTCTCGTTTCATATTGATTGCCGTTTCAATTTTTGCATGCGTAAAATTAGTTGACTGAATATGTTATGGAAACCACGTCCAATTCGGTAGAAAAAGGTATACCAAATCATAAATTTCAAGATTTTTGAAGAGAGTAAATTCACCATCTATTTATTGCGCTTAACAAATAAAAATCAGTTCAAGAAATTACAAAAATGCGATTTGTTTTTGCAATTTAACTCAGAAAATTCATTATGTTAAAATCGTGTTATTCGCATTTTAACGTATGACACGTGTATTTCACGTGTCTTACGTTAAAATGACACGTATGTTAAGCAGTCGGGGATAGTATTTGATTCGTATTTCAAAATAGTCATTACTTTCCAGAGAGTCAAGCGTCTGGTATATATATGACGTAATGATCCTCATGTATAAAATTAATGAATGATATTTTAAGTGTTTCTATGATAATTAAATTATTGTTATTTTTTTCAGTCATCTCTCTTAAAAATTAAACGTGGTTATGAAAAATTTAAATATTTATTTTAAATAGATATCCGACCGATTGGCTGAGTGGTTAACGTTCCTGTCTCGTGAGCTGTTGGTCCCGGGTTCGAATCCCGGTTCGGGCATGGATGTTTCTTTCCTTCTCTGTTCTCTCTGTGTTTCTCTGACCTTTCTTCTGTGTTGTTGTATGTATGTGGCCCGCCCTATAAACAGGTTTGTAGTGGAATGGCGCGGGTAACGCTACTCGCCTCCGTGACTTGGTTCACAGGTGCCCGCTGGGTAACGACAAATGAGTAGCAGTTTCTGGCCTTGTTGTGGCATAGGGTTCAACCCTCTTGTGCCCGCCATTGGAAATTTCTTTTAAATAAATATTATTATATAATTAATTGTTATTATTATTTATTATTGATAAAATAATATCGAAATTTGTAAATTTATTTATCATTATAAATTGAGTAGCTAACTATAAATCCATGAAAGTTAAGAAAATATGCATTTTACATTTTATATTTATACTGGTACATAAATTTCATCTGTTGACACACAATGGCTGGACACAGTCTACAATTACCCATGAGAGGTATGACCATTCGTCGTCGTATTTATCAAATTACTTTTTAAAGAAATTATTTTTCTTATAATAATTATGCCATGGATTCTAAATTTTATTTTGATTTATACATTCATAGGAACTTTAACATTCATAAATTTTACACAATCATGAATTATTCATAAAAGTTTACACAGTCAGGATCCGTTTATGAAAATGTACGAACTTGTTAAATCTTACAGGTTCATGAAAATTCCCTAACAGTTTATAGTCCTAAACAATTTACAAAAAGTCATAGAACCGTGATATTTTAACGAAGTTTTATTCACCTATGTATGCTTGCACTTTCAGAAACGATTCATTAAATTTTACATATTCATGAACTACTTATGAAAGTTTACACAGTCATGAACAATTTTTAAAATTTTATAATCACGAACCATTTATAAAATTTTACACAGTGAGGATTTATAAAATTTAGCTCAGTTATTAAACCTTACATATAACGGAACCATTCACTAAAGTTTTCCCCACAATCACTCAATCTCATATGCCATGGATTATTCAGAACGTTTACTCATTGAAGAACCATTCATGAAAATTTACAAAATCACGAACATTCCATTGAGAGTCTACACAGGCATAAAATATTTCAGGAAATTTCATTTAATCATGAAAACTTACACACTCAGATATTACCCATAAAAGTTTGTGTATTCATTAAAGATTACACATTCATTAACAATCACTGGCCACCATTATTCATACAACAATGAACAATTCATGAAAGTTTACACAATCCTCATCTTTTCAAGAAATTTTGCTGAGCCACGAGATCATTCATCAGGTACAATTCATGAAAGTTTACCCATCAACGAACTTTTGATGGATATATACAGTCATGAATAATTCATGAAATTTCAGTGTGGTGGTGATCTATTCATGAAATTTTTTTCTGCCATTAAATGTTATATATTAAGGAACGTTTCATGAAAGTTTAAATTTTCATTCTTAGAATAATTCATGAAATTTCAGTGTGGTGGTGATCTACTCATGAAATTTTTTTCTGCCATTAAATGTTATATATTCAGGAACGCTTCATGAAAGTTTAAATTTTCATTCATACTTACACAATAAGAAATCATTTATGAGCTGTACTCGTGAATGGAAATTTACAGGGCCCTGAACAATCCAGTAAGTTTACGTAGGTTTTGAAAGCATTGCGAATATTCGATACATTTAAGAAACTTCTTCCCATCATGAAAGCTTGCATATTCGGATGCCATTCATGAAATATAGTATATTCATTAAAAATTACACAATCATGAACGTTTACATGCATGCACCATACATGGATGTTTTCAGCATTTTGTGATTTGAGAAATATTCATGAAAGTTTACACAGTCCTAGAGCATTCACTTACAGAAACTAGCCATTAAGCATATTTAGCCATTAAGGCATCGTACAATTACAACCAAAGCATCTTGTAATTTTGAAACAAGATCGATTGATGAGGTTGACTACTGCGTTGGGAATCTCTTTCTCATAGTGCTCCTCATCAGCCTAGAAATATTGTATTCTATGAAGCATTTCAAGGTGCATAAGCCTATACAGAACAATGATCATTACCTGGGCCATGTATCGAACTCAATACCTTGATGACGCGAAAGCAACACGCTTCCCCACTACCGAATAACTTAAATAACAGAAAATATTATTCACAAAAAATTTCTTATTTATAATAAGCACAATCACAAATTTAGATATTAAATAATCTATATAGACCATTTTTATTGTTAAACAGTTCTTAATTTTTGACAAGTAAACAATTTTCTGTGCATTTCGATCAAGTTTAAAAACATTTGTTATAGTGACTTGTCTTCAATATAAGCTCCTATCAGTAGCCATAGCATTAGCATAGCGTTAGTGAAGAATAAAATAATATGAAATATCTTATCAGTTTTCTTAAAAAGAAAACCTTCTAATTTCTTAGTAACTATTTTATAACTAACTATTTATAATATTTTCTTGAATTTTTCTTTTAACTGAATTTAAAAAAAAAATCTTTTAAACTATCTCATAATACTAAATTTCTTTATTTGTAGTCTTTAGACACAAAGTGAGCTTACGTGATTGTTTATTCTTTTTGAGAAATAATCAATAATACTAGATTATTCGTTATATTTAAATTTGTTCTTTTATATTTCTGAAAATGGAGCATATTTTTTCCCCATTACCGTTTTTCCCCCATTTGATATTCAATTTCCTTTTTCGACTGCTTGACCTCTTTTCTGAGATTAAATGTAGGGATTTCGAAAAGTTTTGGGGAGAAAATCACGTATGCAAACCTCAAGATTGAGTGGTAGGGAAAATAAAATAAAAGAAAGGGAACACACACACACATTTCCCCACGGACCATTGCCTTGCACGTCACGTCCGCCTGCAAAACGCCAATAAAAAAACTGTTATATGGTAAAAATACCTACAATTGAGATATGTAGGGAAAAAAACATTTGGAATAACTGAATTCTTCCCCCAGATTTGTTTTCTATGTTCTCCAACTTCTCTAAAGTTTTAGTGTATACCTAAAAAAAGTTTATCTCCAATTTTTTTTACGATTTTTTTAATACTTTCTACAAGTATTTCTGCTTATTTTATCTGAATTATTCCTTGGAAACAAAAATCTTAAAGTGATTTTGAACCATTTTCAATTTTAGGAGCCTGGAAGACTATTCTGACTGTCACGTTTCGTGCTTATTCTCTTTAGATGGATTTTATTCCATTATCAATTTTGCTGAATTCCATTTGAGAAAGGAATTTTAATTCTTAAAAACAGATCATGAGTCGTGCCCTTAGGAATTCGTAACCACAAAAAATAAGCAAACTAAAATTTCTAAAATTTATTTCATTGTAACATACTTTCGATTTTCTTTGACACAATATTGTAATATAATGCCCGGCTACTGGGATTTCCACCTGTCAGGGGGCGGAAGTGATGACACCTTATATGGTGGGGCACCCAGTGATTGTCGCATCCCAGCTATGAAAGAGGGGCTTCGTAATTCAAAAACAGGACCAAGCTGAAGACTCCCATGCCTTGCATGTCATACAAAAGATATCATTTCACATGGAAGACATTGCGACCACGACCGATTTAACGTACTGTAGGGTACCGTAAATAGAGGGTCACCCCACCTCTGAAAGAGGGTCATAATTTATAAACAGGGACAAGGCTGAAGACTCCCACGCCTTGCATGCCACACTAGAGATATCATTTCACATGGAAGACATGGTGACCACGACTGATTTAACGTACTTTATGGTACCGTAAATAGAGGGTCACCCCACCTCTGAAAAAGGGTCATAATTTATAAACAGGGACAAGGCTGAAGACTCCCACGCCTTGCATGCCACACTAGAGATATCATTTCACATGGAAGACATGGTGACCACGACCGATTTAACGTACTGTAGGGTACCGTAAATAGAGGGTCACCCCACCTCTGAAAGAGGGTCAACATAATTTATAAATAGGGACAAAGCTGAAGACTCCCACGCCTTGCATGCCACACTAGAGATATCATTTCACATGGAAGACATGGTAACCACGACATTTTAAGCGTACTATAGGGCACCTTTTAACCCACTATATGGCCCCATATGTAGCGGGGCACCCGGTGGGTGTGGAATCTCATTCCTGAAAGAGTATCTTCACAATTTAAAAACAAGAACTAAGCTGAGGATTCCCACGCTTTGGATGCCACACTAGAGATATCATTTCACATGGAAGACTTGGTGACCACGACATTTTAAGCGTACTATAGGTCACCTTTTGACCCACTATATCGCCCCATATGTAGTGGGGCACCCGGTGGGTGTGGAATCTCATTCCTGAAAGAGTATCTTCACAATTTAAAAACAAGAACTAAGCTGAGGATTCCCACGCTTTGGATGCCACACTAGAGATATCATTTCACATGAAAGACAGTGCGACCATGATCTATTGAACGTGCTGCGGCACGCTATGAGCGAACACGACGGATCTTCGTTAGTTAGGGATTCGAATTCACTACCTTCTGATAACGAGAGTGAAACGTCCTAACCGATCAGGCGCTCCTTGACCCTATCTAGTAAGCAACTAACATACTAAAGCTGTTGTAAATTTTTTAAATTCCACATTACTGCTTTCTTAGCACCGAAAATAGGTCCTTTACACATGTTGCAAGAGAAGAAGCCCGGAAAACTCTTAAGTACCCACTTAGATATATAGTATCATTAGATCAAGCGACAAAGGTGCATGTAGAAAACAGAAACGCACAACACTTATTTTTTACTTTCAGGCTCTGGTATTGAACCTGGGACATAACATTCGGGATGACATCAGTACGTCTTTCAATTTCATTGCTGATGACTCACATGACTCATTCTCTTCAATGTTAATGTATGGTTACATTAAAGTGGATGCTGATTTAACCATTCCTATAGGAAGCTTCCTACATGGAAACGCAAAAATAATTGTTCTGCAACGGACCCAATTATTCAGTCCATTGCATTTTAATGGAATTTCAGAATAAAAAAAAAATCCTTAATTGCAGTAGCTAGCTTTTACGGACTTCCAAATTCCCCGTTTCCAGGAATCATTTTTCATTTTCAGGCGAAAGGGTGGAGGAGTTGAGACGGTCAAAACATCACTCGCCCCTCTCCTCGCTCTCACGGTGAATTGCCCCGCCGACCATTTATCTCGTGGGGGAGGGGGAGGCGGAGGGGATTTCTCTGCTTCCGAATAATTCTCTTCCCCTTTCTTCCTGCCGAAATGTGGGTCAGATTCCCGGATCTAGAATTCCTACCCACCCCCATCTCTGCGTTTTGGGATCTCCGAAATCTCTCCGGACCTTAAGTTGCGAGAGAAATACGCTGCCATCTGATTCATGCGATATAAAAGCGCAATGCATCCACGCTGCAATTGCAGGATACATTTTTCTTTTTTTAAATGTTGTTTTTTTACATTTTTTTCCTTTGAATCTTTCTGGAACACTCTAAAAATCTGTACTCGGATAAAACTGGAGAATCATGCGCACATGCAGTTTTAGAGTAGCCTTGAGACCAAAATAACTTGATAAGGAGCAGTATTATTTTTCGTTCTAAATGTTTAGTTGTTCGATGCCAGTACCAGTGCAAAATAATCACATTGTAAAGGTCACTGCAGATCTAATGAACCTTTCATTGATAATATGTGGAATAGAAGGGAAAGATGAGCTCAGTTGTCGCTATGGTCACTGGACCCTTATTCGAAATCACAAGATGGTGAACGTTTCCTAATGCCTTTAATTTGTTAATTTTAATGAATATGAATATATCATTTTAGAGTACAAAATTTCTTGCGAGAAAGTCAAAAAGAAAAACATACATGTTAGCTAATATACTTATCAGAAGTTATTATCCATTTTGGAATGTGGCCTGGATTATACGGAATGCATAGCATTTATCAAAACAATCAAACCGCGGTACCTTGGTTGGGGGTTGGGAAAGGCGTAACTTGGAGGTCATAAGTTCTACACCTGACTCGATGGAAAATTTGTCATATTCACGAATGGCGACTAGGCACGCAAAAACAGGTTGTAGTCACAAAGTCCTTTCACTGGTATAGAAACAATTTCGGCTGGCTGCGCCGTAGTCTCGAGGTCCCTAGGTCCGAAGGACCACAAGCGGATAAGGGCGGCGAAAATTTCTCCCAGAGCTAGTCCTTGACGGCTGTTGAATTTACATCTGTTACTCCCAACTTTCTAAATTTTCGCGCATGCGCATTGAAATTTGCTCTTAATTATTAGCCATATTGTTTCATTTCACTTGCAAATTGTCAGTGAAACGTGTGAACTTTGATTATACTCGCGACTTTATATTGCTATTTTCTTTTCATTTATATATTTATAGATATAGGAATTATATTTCTCTGAATGTGTTAAATCATATATATTATTTATAATTATTAAAATTAATATTCATTTCATTTGCAGATTGTCAGTGAAACGTGTGAGCTTTGATTATACTCGCGACTTTATATTGCTATTCTCTTTTCATTTATATATTTATAGATATAGGAAGTGATTCTTATAAATTATATTTCTCTGAATGTGTTAGATCATATATATTATTTATAATTATAAAAATTAATATTCATTTCATTTGCAGATTGTCAGTGAAACGTGTGAGCTTTGATCATACTCGCGACTTTATATTGCTATTCTCTTTTCATTTATATATTTATAGATATAGGAATTATATTTCTCTGAATGTGTTAAATCATATATATTATTTATAATTATAAAAATTAATATTCATTTCATTTGCAGATTGTCAGTGAAACGTGTGAGCTTTGATCATACTCGCGACTTTATATTGCTATTCTCTTTTCATTTATATATTTATAGATATAGGAGTGATTCTTATAAATTATTTTCTCTGAATGTGTTAGATCATATATATTATTTATAATTATAAAAATTAATATTCATTTCATTTGCAGATTGTCAGTGAAACGTGTGAGCTTTGATCATACTCGCGACTTTATATTGCTATTCTCTTTTCATTTATATATTTATAGATATAGGAATTATATTTCTCTGAATGTGTTAGATCATATATATTATTTATAATTATAAAAATTAATATTCATTTCATTTGCAGATTGTCAGTGAAACGTGTGAGCTTTGATCATACTCGCGACTTTATATTGCTATTCTCTTTTCATTTATATATTTATAGATATAGGAATTATATTTCTCTGAATGTGTTAAATCATATATATTATTTATAATTATAAAAATTAATATTCATTTCATTTGCAGATTGTCAGTGAAACGTGTGTAATATTCTGTTTATTTTTCAAACCACATGTTTAATTGCCTTTGTGTGTTGATCCTTGTTGTGATGTAATATGTCTTAATAAGCATTATTTTTTCAGTAGTGTGAAGTCTTGTATAATTGTTAATTTATTTGTCTTCATACTTGCACTTTATATTGCTATTCTCTTTTCATTTATATATTTATAGATATAGGAAGTTCTTATAAATTATATTTCTCTGAATGTGTTAGATCATATATATTATTTATAATTATAAAAATTAATATTCATTTCATTTGCAGATTGTCAGTGAAACGTGTGAGCTTTGATCATACTCGCGACTTTATATTGCTATTCTCTTTTCATTTATATATTTATAGATATAGGAATTATATTTCTTTGAATGTGTTAAATCATATATATTATTTATAATTATAAAAATTAATATTCATTTCATTTGCAGATTGTCAGTGAAACGTGTGAGCTTTGATCATACTCGCGACTTTATATTGCTATTCTCTTTTCATTTATATATTTATAGATATAGGAATTATATTTCTCTGAATGTGTTAGATCATATATATTATTTATAATTATAAAAATTAATATTCATTTCATTTGCAGATTGTCAGTGAAACGTGTGTAATATTCTGTTTATTTTTCAAACCACATGTTTAATTGCCTTTGTGTGTTGATCCTTGTTGTGATGTAATATGTCTTAATAAGCATTATTTTTTCAGTAGTGTGAAGTCTTGTATAATTGTTAATTTATTTGTCTTCATACTTGCACTTTATATTGCTATTCTCTTTTCATTTATATATTTATAGATATAGGAAGTGATTCTTATAAATTATATTTCTCTGAATGTGTTAGATCATATATATTATTTATAATTATAAAAATTAATATTCATTTCATTTGCAGATTGTCAGTGAAACGTGTGAGCTTTGATCATACTCGCGACTTTATATTGCTATTCTCTTTTCATTTATATATTTATAGATATAGGAATTATATTTCTTTGAATGTGTTAAATCATATATATTATTTATAATTATAAAAATTAATATTCATTTCATTTGCAGATTGTCAGTGAAACGTGTGAGCTTTGATCATACTCGCGACTTTATATTGCTATTCTCTTTTCATTTATATATTTATAGATATAGGAATTATATTTCTCTGAATGTGTTAAATCATATATATTATTTATAATTATAAAAATTAATATTCATTTCATTTGCAGATTGTCAGTGAAACGTGTGTAATATTCTGTTTATTTTTCAAACCACATGTTTAATTGCCTTTGTGTGTTGATCCTTGTTGTGATGTAATATGTCTTAATAAGCATTATTTTTTCAGTAGTGTGAAGTCTTGTATAATTGTTAATTTATTTGTCTTCATACTTGCACTTTATATTGCTATTCTCTTTTCATTTATATATTTATAGATATAGGAAGTGATTCTTATAAATTATATTTCTCTGAATGTGTTAGATCATATATATTATTTATAATTATAAAAATTAATATTCATTTCATTTGCAGATTGTCAGTGAAACGTGTGAGCTTTGATCATACTCGCGACTTTATATTGCTATTCTCTTTTCATTTATATATTTATAGATATAGGAATTATATTTCTTTGAATGTGTTAAATCATATATATTATTTATAATTATAAAAATTAATATTCATTTCATTTGCAGATTGTCAGTGAAACGTGTGAGCTTTGATCATACTCGCGACTTTATATTGCTATTCTCTTTTCATTTATATATTTATAGATATAGGAATTATATTTCTCTGAATGTGTTAAATCATATATATTATTTATAATTATAAAAATTAATATTCATTTCATTTGCAGATTGTCAGTGAAACGTGTGTAATATTCTGTTTATTTTTCAAACCACATGTTTAATTGCCTTTGTGTGTTGATCCTTGTTGTGATGTAATATGTCTTAATAAGCATTATTTTTTCAGTAGTGTGAAGTCTTGTATAATTGTTAATTTATTTGTCTTCATACTTGCACTTTATATTGCTATTCTCTTTTCATTTATATATTTATAGATATAGGAAGTGATTCTTATAAATTATATTTCTCTGAATGTGTTAGATCATATATATTATTTATAATTATAAAAATTAATATTCATTTCATTTGCAGATTGTCAGTGAAACGTGTGAGCTTTGATCATACTCGCGACTTTATATTGCTATTCTCTTTTCATTTATATATTTATAGATATAGGAATTATATTTCTTTGAATGTGTTAAATCATATATATTATTTATAATTATAAAAATTAATATTCATTTCATTTGCAGATTGTCAGTGAAACGTGTGAGCTTTGATCATACTCGCGACTTTATATTGCTATTCTCTTTTCATTTATATATTTATAGATATAGGAATTATATTTCTCTGAATGTGTTAAATCATATATATTATTTATAATTATAAAAATTAATATTCATTTCATTTGCAGATTGTCAGTGAAACGTGTGAGCTTTGATCATACTCGCGACTTTATATTGCTATTCTCTTTTCATTTATATATTTATAGATATAGGAATTATATTTCTCTGAATGTGTTAAATCATATATATTATTTATAATTATAAAAATTAATATTCATTTCATTTGCAGATTGTCAGTGAAACGTGTGAGCTTTGATCATACTCGCGACTTTATATTGCTATTCTCTTTTCATTTATATATTTATAGATATAGGAATTATATTTCTCTGAATGTGTTAAATCATATATATTATTTATAATTATAAAAATTAATATTCATTTCATTTGCAGATTGTCAGTGAAACGTGTGTAATATTCTGTTTATTTTTCAAACCACATGTTTAATTGCCTTTGTGTGTTGATCCTTGTTGTGATGTAATATGTCTTAATAAGCATTATTTTTTCAGTAGTGTGAAGTCTTGTATAATTGTTAATTTATTTGTCTTCATACTTGCACTTTATATTGCTATTCTCTTTTCATTTATAGATTTAGGAAGTGAGTCTTATAAATTATTTTTCTCTGCATGTGTTAAATTATAAATCTTATTTATAATTATAAAAATTAAGGTTTTCATTACTTAAAATGGATGTGGCTAGCAACTCTAGTGTTCAACAGTATAAGTGTGATGTATGCAATGTTACATTTCAAAACAAGTCCAATCTGAATCGTCATAACAAACAAAAACATGGTAAAACAGCAGTATTGCAATCACATTCATATGATTTCTGAACTTCATAATTAAGACATTAAATAATTTAACATGTTCTCTGCGGTTTTTTTATACAAAAAAATGTTTGTGGTTACTTTATTTAAATATTTTTTACATATTTAAATTTGATGCATTTCTTAAACATTTAAGGGAATATTTTAATAATTTCTCTAAAATTAGCAATTCTTGATGCTTAATATCATTTGCCAGTTCTATAGTTTGAATCAAAATTAAAATTTTCTTGCTAAAAATAATAGCTTCCTTGAAATTATAACCTCAGTCATAACAAAATATATTTTTATGTGGAATAAAGAGTAACACAATTCCATTCATTTGTAATAGAATTTATTCCCCCATTTTTTGTGAATACCTTGATCTTGGTATTTTAAACAATGGTTGAAATATGTATACTGAAATTTTGAGTAGTGTGATGTAAAATTTGTGACAATATGAAAAATTTTAAAACATGTTTAGTAAAATTCTCGAATAAACAGGAAATTAATGCATGTAATTAATTTTAAATTATTAACATCTAGAATGAAGATAGCAGAAAGATTGATTGGTGTTTCTGATTATATATCATTTTGACACCAGGATTAACAAATTCCTAACTAGTGGAACTTGGGGATTTTCAAGTTCCGTAGGAAACTAATAAATGCAAATTGGTATCAAATCTAGTATTGATATAGTGGATGCACATTTGCAATCAAGTTATCTTGAAAACATCTGTTTAGTGATATATTCTTGGTGAGCGTGTCACCTTCAGCTGGCTAGAACAAATTAACGAAATACCACTTACTTCCATAACAAAAATATTAAACATAGAATGGTGAGAAAAAAAATTGGCTCAAGAACGAAACAGTGGACTTATGTCGAATGAAAACAGTTATCAAAATGATCATTATCTCATTGTAGAAGATAGATCACTTCATAAAATATAAATTTGAAATATTAAGACAACAATGGTTACACAATATAATAAATCACATGCAAAAATACATAATTCTACAAAATAAGATACTTTTGGATAAATTATAAAAAATTATATTTGCAAATTAAGAGTTAACATGTTA
The DNA here is from genome assembly GCA_037975125.1 of Latrodectus hesperus. Taxonomy (NCBI): domain Eukaryota; kingdom Metazoa; phylum Arthropoda; class Arachnida; order Araneae; family Theridiidae; genus Latrodectus; species Latrodectus hesperus. The sequence goes on from CM075861.1 coordinate 74,391,004, forward strand.
ACTCAAATGTATACCACAATGTTAATCTAAGTATATCACAATAAATTAACAAAATTCTACTTGAGTATATATAATGCATCGTATCAATTATACCAAAATATTTTACTTCTTGCATTTGCATGGTTTCAAGTATACTAATTTTGAACAAACCCCACAATTTTTTTAACATTTTTTTCACATACCAATGCAAAACAATATAATCATACTATGTCAGTAATTGATCATCAAAAAAATTGCAACACACTCCTGAAAAAATAATGCTTATTAACATATTACATCACAACAAGGATCGACACACAAAGGTAATTAAACATGTGGTTTGAAAAATAACAGAATATTAATTTTTATAGTTATAAATAAGGTTTATAATTTAACACATGCAGTGAAATATAATTTATAAAAATCACTTCCAATATCTATAAATTAAAAGAGAATAGTATTCACTGACTATCTGCAAGTGAAATGAAAAAAGTGGCTAATAATTAAGAGCAAATTTCAATGCGCATGCGCGAAAATTTAGAAAGATGGGAGTAACAGATGTAAATTCAACAGCCAACATTCGGGGGGACTAGATCTCTCAAGGACTAAGTCTCTCGAAGAAAAGATTCGTTCAGCCTTTCCTAATGCTGTCAACGACTAGCTCTGTGGGAGAAATTTTCGCCGCCCCTATCCGCTTGTCGAAGGACCTTACCCTCGTCTGGAGCTGGAATGGATTTTGTAGCTATGGCAGTTAATGAAATGGCATATCATTGGTTAGTTTTCTTAGATGGGCGGAGCTTAGAGACTTCTAGATGTTATGAGCTTATTTCTTAAGTTGCTTAGAAATTAACTTTATTTTATTGAATTATTATTGAATATTTTATTAATTATTATTTTTAGTTAGTACTATAAATTTTTTGTTAGGTTTAATAAATTAGTTTACATTGCTTTTAGTGGTAGGCTTATTCGTTAGCTTGAAAGTATTCAGTTAATTTAAAAAGTTTATCCATAGGGGATTCTATTTCTTTTAATTCTTTAACTAGTTTTTTTATCGGTATACCTTTGAAAATAACTTTTATCTCTTGCATTAAAGTTATTAGTTCCGAGAGGTCTTCAGGGATTCCTGAAGTAGCCGACGGAGGAGTTTGTTCTATATCTTGTGGGGGGATAGGGGAGGTAGCTCTCGACTGGTATAGAGCATGATGGGGAGGACGGTCCCAGCTCAGGTTTTGACTTCGACCTTGGACCTGTGAGCATATATATATATATATATATATATATTGCCGCATAGAGAAAGCCTACCAACGAGCTCAGTGGCCAATTGGTCAAAGCACGCGATCCAAACCCCAAAGTATGTATGTGTGTGTGTGTGTGTGTTAAAGTACTTAAAGCAATAAACAAAATTTAAACAAGACATACACTAATTCCAAGCTGATTAAATATAAAAAAATCAATGTTGGCGTAAGCAAGGCCATATTCTTAAGATTCAAAAGAGATTATTTACAAATATTGTAATTATTAGTTTAGAATTTTATTGAAGAATGAAATTTTTTATCCTTGCCTATTTAAATAAACTATAAAGTGGATGTTTTGTCTTTTTTCTTTTGTTTTTTCTGCTGTTCTGTTGTCCATGTGTTAGTGGCTTGAATCAATGGAAAAGGGCTTCTTAAACCGAAGCTTTGGCCCTTATATAAGAGATCATTTTATTAACAAAATGAATTGCAACACTATTCTCAGACATTGGATGGAGAACTTCGCCTTGTTTGCTGCCACTCGATGAATATGATTTGAATGCAAGCAGCAAATTCATCGACACGGATTAATAACCCTGTCTCAATACGATGTGTGACGTAGATGAAACGTTATTTGACGTCATGGATATTCTAAACCAATGAGAATCGTAATAAAGTGATGTAGTCTTAATCTCAACTGTAACGAAAGAAACAGCCTCTTTATGGTTAAAATATTTAAATTAAGAAAATAATTTTGTCATTCATAATACTTTGCAAACATGTCATATTTATTTGATAAAAAACTTTCTCTGACGACAAAATACATAGAGTACCGAGTAATTTAAAAATAAAAAAAGGAAAACCACCGCGTCTTGCGAGCTTCAAGACAGCATCGGAGTGGACACGTAATCATTGCGTTGGCTGATTGCTTTTGGAACTGGACTTAAGCGAAAATAAATCTTTACTTTGAGTTGTGTGTTGGAAAATAAGGAGAAAGAAAGCTGATGAGCTTTTTCTCAACAGTTCAAACAGAAAAGAAGTATTCTGAGCAACTGAAACATGATTTTCCGAGATTGTGATTGGAATGCCAGTTATTTATTTTTTATCTTCTAAAAATCCCATCACTATAAAATGCAATCAAGTATAAGCGCCTTTTTTTATTTTATTGACAAAATTCGCTGTAAGATATTTTTGTTTTCCAAAAAACATTTTGGCGCCTTTTATTTACTTTGTGTGATGCGTTTATGGACTTTATTTTTCTCCAGTCCTTTCTCAATGATTTCGCTAATAAAGAAACACAAGTGTTGACAAAGATGTTAAATTCAATTAAATTAATGCAATTATCTGGCATTTTATTTCATAGAAAATAAATGGACGTTTCAGTTTATCGTTTTGGTTGCTTATATTGGAAGCGGATGCCAAAAAAGGGTAGTTGAGCTTGTAGCCGCTCTTGCCTTCGGTTCAACAGATCGTGGGTTCAATATCCATTTTGGACATTGGATGTTTGTAGTGGTTCGAAATCCACTTCCAACCGTAGATCCAAATCTAATTAGCACTTGTGTGCAAAAAATGACTGGAAAAAAAGGATCAAGCCAATTCAAGAAAGGATATAAGCTCTATAAATATATTAAAAATTTATTGTGTCGATTATCGAACCCCTTACCTTTAGGATTCATCTTTCTTGATTAGATAAATTAAGTGTCAACGATTGAAATGATGCATTTTGGTGAGAAAAAACCATCATTTTAAGAAAAGCAGAAAACAACGAATTCGATGTTTGATCCTTTAAAAAATATCGCTCTAAGAATAACTATATATTGGCTTAACTTTCGTAAAGTTTAATAGTTTGATGAGAAAAGTGCCAACGCAGCAGTCGCTTGAGCATGTTTCAAAGGCACCCAAAACTAAGCATTTGCAAACGAAGACGAATGCAAGAAATCTAACAGTGTGTTAAACAGATCAAAATATAATAAGCAGCAGACTCATCTAAAAAAGCATCTTCTTCATATCTGGGTGCGAGTTCGATTTCCGACACAGGCGAAGACTGTTGTGCTGACAGAGCCTATGCACGTTAAAAACTCCATTAAGATTTACGAGGCGACTGGGTGCGTTTCGAAGAAGAGGCAGTTGGCTGAGAATCCCAATCACCTACCCAAACCTAAAACGGCTAACATAAAACATATCTGATTTTTTCGATGCACAATATATTATATGTAAACAAGAGACATTTTTGTGTTTCACTTGAAGCAAACTGAAATATCCATGCTTATATAGAAGGAAGTAGGGTTGTGTCCCGATTCATAGATATAATATCAAGATTTATAGGAATTTATTATTAGGTTGGTGCGTATGAAATGTCGGATTCTCTTTACATGCGGACGTTTTCCTCCCTGTTTTCGTTATACTTTTGTATTTGGCATAACCTCATTCATACTCGTATTGTCCATTGCCAGAGACTCATTTCAGCAAAATAGGTTTTCTCGAAGGTCTTCCCTTTTTTATTTCTTTTGAGTTTATTGCCGATATGAATTCTGCCGACATTCGCGTCATTTTCTTATATGAGTACAAACTTGGTAATAGTGCTGCAAAAGCTGCACGCAACATAAACCAAGCGTTTGGGGAGAATACGGTTAACGATCGGAAAGTGCAGCGTTGGTTCGAAACATTTCGGACTGGCGATTTTTCACTGCAAAATGAGCCGCGCGGAAGACGTCTGTGAAGAATGATGACCTGAAGGCTCTAGTGGAAGCGGATCCACGAGGGAACTTGCTATCAGGATGAAAGTTGACCATACAACGATATTGAGACACCTTTCTGAGATTGGCAAGGTTAAGAAGATGGACAAGTGGGTACCGCACGCACTGACAGAGCGAAATAAGCTGGATCGGTTAAACGTATGCTCATCATTGCAGCATCCACCCTATTCACCGGATCTCTCGCCGACCGATTTTCATTTTTTCAAGCATTTAGAGCTGTTTTTAAGGGGCAAACACTATGAAAATGAAGACAGTCTAAAAAACTCGATATCGGAGTTTATTAATTCTAAAGACCAAAATTTTTTTAAGACAGGCATCTACGCTTTAAAATCTCGTTGGGAGAAGTGTATTGAAGCGAATGGAGCATACTTTGATTGAATAAACAGCTTTTGAAGAAAGATATGCAGTTTTATACAATCACTTAAGATTCCGACATTTCATACGCACCAACCTAATACTAACGCTATTGCAATAAACCCAAAAGTTAAGATATAGAATCTCAGTATTAGGTTAGGCTTCTTGCGACACGTTTAAATCTCACAATTTATAAAAACTATTACTGCTAAAGGCAGCCTATTGCCTCCTCATTTTGAAAGACAATCAAATGACATGATTGACACTTGAATTGGCATATTTCTATCCACACCACACCAGCGGATGAACATCAGAATTAACGAAAACGTAAATGTATATACATCCTACGAGTAAGATGGTTTTCCGAGGTATAGAACTTAATTTAAGGAATAATAGTATAATAATAATAATAATATAATTATATACGAGGTATGGCTATTAAATAACGAGACTGACGCTGCGGCGGCAAAAGTGCGCATGCGTAGTCCGCCATTGACTGTCAGCTGTTTACTGTGAAGTTTTCTCTTCAAAATGCCCTAAGCCTCATTAGCGTAAGTAACACGGTTTAGTCATAACCTTCATTTCCGTTAACATTGTTATTTTATATTTTGGCGAAAAAATGGTTAGTCTAATAATAGAGCAACGAATTGTTGTTCAATTTCACTTCAAACTTGGAAAAACCGGTACTGAAACTTATAATTTACTGAAAGAAGTGTACGGCAGTGAATGTTGATCCCGTGCACGAGTTTTTGAAAGGTTCAAACGTTTTAAAGATGGCCGACAAGACGTTGAAGATGATTCGCGGCCCTTCAACGTCAAAAACGGATGAAAATGTCGAAAAAGTTGCTAGTTTGGTTCGGTCTGATCGTCGATTGAGTATTCGTGCAATAGCTGAAACTGTAAACATGGATAAACACGTACGTGTACGGCAAAATTTACATGACAATTTGAACATGAAAAAAGTGTGCGCCAAAATGGTGCCAAAATTTTTCCTCCAAAAGCTCATTCCGCGTTATCTGTCAAGAGATTCCTGGCCAAACACAGCATCCCACTGTTAGAGCATCCATTTTACTCGCCAGACCTGGCACCATATGACTTCTATCTGTTCCCTAAGGAGAAATCTGCATTAAAAGGAGCAAGATTTGAGTCCGTGGAAGCTGTTTAAGAGAAAGCGGCAAGAGTACTGAAGGAGGTGACAAAAGATGACTTCCAGCACTGTTTCCAACAATGGAAAATTCGCATGGAGCGTTGCAGGGATAGAGAAGGGGTGTGCATTGAAGGCGATAATAAATAATTATGTATAAAATAACAATAAAACTTTTTACAACGACAGTCTCGTTATTTAATAGTCATATATATAATGGCGGGCACAGGGTGGCTAACCCCAGGGCTAGGGAAAATAAGGGCTGGCTCATCGCTTTGATGTATCGCATGCCGCCTTGTCACCGGAGAGGGGAAGAGCGTGACGTCACTGGCATCCACTGGCTGGCATTCTCTATGCTAGCTTGTGTCTGATCGCAGCTTTCTCATTCATTTTGTCTTGTTTAATGTTTTTATTTTAAGCAAGAGTATTTTTTAAAGAGGAAAACATGACATCGTGTGCTGTTGCTACGTGTTCAAATATGTATCGAAATACAAAAGGAAAACACATAATGTTTCATCGATTTCCAAAAGATCAAATGCTTTCGAAGGAATGGGTGCAAAGATGTCGAAGAAGTGACAAAATCAACATCAAGAATGCTAGAGTGTGCAGTGAGCATTTTGATTTGAATGAATATATGGACGACATGCAAAATAGACTACTTGGTTTGCCAGAGAGAAAAATATTAAAACCGATGGCTCTGCCTAATCTTAAGTTACCGGCTTTAAACATAATTCAAAATACTCCAAGAGAACAGAGACAAACGAAAAGAAGAAGATTAGTAGAAGCTATTGAAAGAATTGAGTGCGTGAGTCCACATAAATTATGTGATGCAGAAAATCAGTGTGATGGTGATATTAAGTGCCTTAAATGCAATGAATATTTAAAAAATATAGAAGAATTGAAAAAAAGAATATTATGCGCAGAAAATACAGTGAAATTCCTTAAAAATGAGCAAAAGAGAAATCGAACTTCTACAACAAGAATAATTAAATGATTGAAATCAAATAAAAAATTGCTTTTAAATGAAATACAAAAATAAAAAACGAAAACAAAATTACTTCAAAAGGAGAACATTAAACTTAGGAAGATAGGGATAAATAATTTATTCCTTTATAAGCGTGAAGATGAAGAAAATAAATTAAGAACTAAATGGTCATCTGACACTATTTCAAAATGTATTTTGATTCGGTCATTATCTTCAAAATCTTATGATTTTTGGCGAAATACAATGGGATTAAATATGCCAAGTGCAAGTACTTTGAAAAGATGGTGTTCCAAATTTAGTTGCATGCCTGGAATTCTTAAAGATGTAATGTTATTGATGAAAAAAATTGCGAAACTTTGAGTGATATAGAAAAGATTTGTTCTTTGAGCTTTGACGAAATGCACATAGATTCGAAATTGTGTTACGACTCTTCATTGGATGAAATATTAGGCCCATTTTGTAAAGTTCAAGTTATTTTATTGAGAAGATTAATTTCCCCGTGGAAACAGCCAATATTTTTTGATTTCGACTGTAAAATGAATAAAAAACTTTTATTTTCTGTAATAGAAGAAGTCGAATTCACTGGTGTTCAAGTTCGAGCAATAATTTCAGATCTTGGCGGGTGTCATACCTTATGGAAAGAACTCGAAATAACTATAGACAAATCATTTTTTCTTCATCCTTCAAAAGATTCAAGGAAAATATGGGTTTTTGCTGATATGCCTCATTATATCAAGTTATTGAGGAACCATTTTTTAGATAGTGGTTTAGTTTTGCGTGACGGTACAAATATAAATTCTAGAATATTATATGAGATATTGAATAAAGATGTCGGGGAAATAAAAATTTGTCATAAACTGAAGCCCCAATTTCTAACTGTTAAAGGAAATGAAAGAAAAAAGGTTACACCTGCAAAGACTTTATTTACGGAAACTACTGCTAAAGCTATAATACATTTCACTGGAAATACTAAAGCGGCTGCATTTTTTGCATTAATCGATAATTTATTTGGTATTATGAACAGCTCCGTACCAATACCTCCCAGTAACAAGCCTTTAAAAGCTGCTTTTGGAGTGCAAAAATACTTTGATACTCAAAAAGAAACTTTAAACGCAATCAAGGAGGAAGTTTTCAATTTACGTGTATTTGGGAAAAAATCGGTTTTGCCTTTTCAGAAAGGGATAATTGTTTCAATTCATTCTCTTTATGGATTATATGAAGACTTAAAATCTATAAATGTATCTTATATTTTAACAAGTAGACTTACTCAAGATGCGCTCGAAAGCCTCTTCAGCCAAATTAGAGGTCTCGGGAGATTCAATGACCATCCTTCTCCATCTGAAGTAATTATTCGCTTAAAAAAAATATTGCTCGCCAATAAATTACCTAATTTGTCACCGAAAGTAAACTCTTTAGAAAATGGACCAGACGTTTATTTAACAAGTGAAATGTTAGACTCTGCATTTAATGTAAAAGAACGTCAAGAAATTATCAATTCTTTCGATTCTCAAGATGATGAATTAAATCGTGAATTCTTAATTAATACCTTACCTTTATCTTGGGAAAATGAACTTGCCTCTTCCAATCAAAATTGTGATATATCTCCATTCGAAAAAGAAGCTATGGTTTATGTGGCAGGTTATATTGCTTATAAAATTAAAGATAATTCACTTGGAACTATATCAAGAAATTCAGTCGATATGCCCAATCATTCCGAATGGATTAATTTAATTTCTGCTGGGGGACTTACTGTTCCAACAAAAGCATGGATGGAAACTATAAAACAAACGGACATAATGTTTCGCAAATTTCATGGCGACACATTTTCTAAAGGGAAAAATGTCATAGCAACATTAATAAATGAAACAGAGTCTTCTTTTCCTACTGTAAATCGAAAGGCAATTAAACTTTTTTGTCGCTTGAGAACATTTATACGAATTAGGTATTTAAATAGAAATGCAGCGATAGTATCTCATAATAAAGCTCAACAGAAAAACAAGAAATGGGTCAATAGTCAAAAAATCAAGATAAGCTGAAGCTAATAGGTAAACATATTTTTATATTGGTTATACAATTTTAAGTTAATTTCAATATTAATAATAATTTTTTTGGGTTTATTAAATAATAATTGCAAATTTACTAAATATTTGAGAGGCATTTGTAGTTTTTTTCACTCTGATTAAAAACAAAATGAACTTAAAAATAAAAAATAAGTATTTTGCATAGAAACTCCAGGGAGCTTATTCTCCTTGGATGCTACGTCATCAACGGCTATTTCCGGTGACAGTTTTGGGGAGCATTTGAGCCAGCCCTTCTCTTTCCCCAGCCCTGGGCTAACCCTTCGCCACAATAACGGCAGGAAAGTGCTACTCATTTGTCGTTACCCAGTGGGCACCTGTGACCCAAGTAACGCAGGCTAGTAGCATTATTCAAGTCACACCACTATAAACCCGTTTACAGGGTGGGCCACATTCATACATCATCTCAGAAGAAAGGACAAACACGGAAAGTAACATCCATGCCCGAACAGGGATTCGAGCCCACGACCGCTCAGGAACCAGGAACACTAACTATTCAGCCATCGGTCGGCATATATATATATATATATATATATATATATATATATATATATATATATATATATATATATATATATATATATATATATATATATATATATATTATAGTATATTTTATAAAATTAATGCCTTATTTTCCTGTATATAATCCGCAGCGGCGTACATTTCGCGGCAATTTTTCTGACGAAAAGTCGAAAACTTATACTGCAGATAATTTGGCGCCAAATAAAATAAAAAATACACATTATGATTAAAAATATAATAAATTCTACAGAAAAAAAAATTTATAGTGATAAAGATCTGTTTGAATCTACCTCAACTAAAGGTGCGATTAACTGAGATGAAAGCACGACATCGATTAAGATTAAAAAAGATTCTAGTAAATCTTATCGATTTATAGATTTTAATAACTTTTAAAACGAGGTTACATATATTATAAAAATAAACTATATTTGTTTGGTTAATAGTTAAATGAAAGAAATGGATTATTTTCTAACTGCGCATGGAATACAATTTTTCTTTTGCACATCGCATGCTGTTTCTCACCTAACATTATACGTTTATCGACATTTTTTTCCATTTATTTTCCCTACATATAGCTTTCAGTTTAAAATTTGCTCAGTAGCTTAATTTTTACTTCACTGTAACGCTATACGAATTTGAATGTTTTCAAAGCGAAAAAGTTCAGGTCAACATAAAATGCAGAATGGCACTAATGAGAATTGGAATCTTAATATCGTTGAGAGGAGCTGAATTCGTTCTTGAACGTAATTGGACAATGCTGATTATAAATTAAATAATTCAATCGAGTCGTAGCGCCATCTGTTAATTATTTTATGAAACATAAACGACATTTCTTTCAAAACTTTATTATAAACTTTTCTGGTGAAAAATATTTTTTTATCAGATTATACGCGGCGGCGTATAATACGCACAACGAAATGCGGAACTTTTTTAACACATAATCCGCGTATTATATACAGGAAAATACGGTAATCAAATATTAGATGGAGAATAATACATTTAAAATACAATGAAATTACCAAACGGAGAATAATAATGCATTCATAATGTTAAATATTAGATGGAGAATAATACATTGAAAATACCAAATGGAAAACAATACATTGAAAATACGAAATATAGTAAATAGTTGGAAAAATGTTCAATATATATTTTAAACTTTCAAAGAAAAATACAAAATGGAACGAAGTACCAGCATGGCCAGCTTCGTCAGGGGGTGTTGACCACATTGGCACAAAGTATGGCTATATATATATATATATATATATATATATATATATATATATATATATATATATATATATATATATATATATATATATATATATATATATATATATATGTGGGATGGGGAGTGGCCAAGGCGAGATTAACTAATTAACAATTCTTATACAAAGCCTAATATTTAATTAACATGTATTTACAAATATAAATATATACAAGTTTGAGATATTTACAATTAATCATCTTAATAGATTGAAATTTAAAGTTCAAGTTTAAAGTTATGGGGGACAGGAGCAGTCGTCTTGCTGCTATCAAAAAGGAACGTCTTCACGTCTTTTAAATAATTTCTCTTCTGCCCCGCTCACTGGGGAAGCTGTTGCGCCTCTCGAGCTCCATCTCAAGTGGGCACTTGAAATAGTGACGTCAGCTATTAAGTGGTTCACCCACCACAGTTCGGCCGTCCTGAAATCGGCTGGCCCTCCAGACGACACTGCAAATACATAAAAAAAGAAAAACAGCAAAACAGGGAAAGAAACAAGCAGAACAGAATAATTCTCTGAAAAGAAACAAATTTTATATTCATCTTCTTAGATCTGAAATAAAGAAATGAGTCAGTATATCTTTTAGCTTCATTATAGTCAGTTGGACTTCCGACTATCCTTCAGCACAATTCAACTTTAATTTAACTCCAACTTGCATAACATCCTCGTCTTTTGGCATACTGTACCAGGGTTTTAGAAATTCAGCACAAGTCGTGGTACCGTTAGGTCCTTCATGACTTCCTTCTTTGATTACATCATAGGTGTTGCCTCCTTTAACTTTAGTAACTCTGTATGGTCCTAAATATTTTGGTTTCAGTTTTAAGTGGGGTCCAAACTGAGTTCTCTTAATAGCGACCAAATCGTTAACTCCATAAGATTGATGCTCTTTTCTTCTTAAATTATACGTTTTCCTGTTTTCTTCTTGGATCTTGAAAATTTGTTGTTTAGCATGTTTTCTGAGTTCATCTCTTTGAGCTTCAAAATTAGCTTGAAATTCCTTTTCAATCATTTCTTGGAGCTTACCAATACCTCCAACGTTCATCTTCGTACCAAAAAGTAACTCAAAAGGTGTGGTATCTATGCTTCGTTGATATGTTGAATTAATCGTCTGCTGCAGTTCGTTCGTAAGTTTATACCACTGAGCTGGATTCTCTAAAGATAGCTTTGAAAGAACTGATGTGATTGTTTGGTTGATCCTCTCAACTTGTCCGTTAGCTCTTGGCAAACCAGTGGTTATTAAATGGTGTTTAATATTCTCTTTAGAGCAATAATCTCTGAATTCACCAGAGCTAAAAGCTGTACCTCTATCAGAAATAATTTGGTAGGGATTTCCAAAGACTGATTTTAGAGTTTCTAATTTCGAAATGACTTCAGCAGATGTTGTGGTCTTCGTAGGAAAAATCCAAACGAACTTAGTAAAAGCGTCTATAATTGTTAAAATATACTTATAATTTTTATGTGTGCTTTCTAAAGGTCCTAAATGATCAATATGGTATGTGTATAGTGGTACGTCATTTTTATGCAATGGGTGTAATAAGCCTTCTTTCTTTCCTCTTTTGTGATTTACAAGAATACAGTGAACGCAATTAGATATGATATTTTCTACTTTCTGTTTAAGTTTGGGAATGAAATAATAGTCCTCAATGCTTTTCTCTGTATATTTGATTCCGGTATGTCCCTTTTCATGCGCACTTCTAATAATTTCCATCTGCATACTTCTTGGCACAACCACTAACTCCTTACCATCAACAAATTTATAAAGAACTCCGTTTCTCTCAAAATAATCTTCATAACTAGAGATTTTTAATAATTCTTTTATCGTTTTTATTTCATCATCATTATCTTGGGCTGATTTTAATTTCGGTATGATATTATCGCTTGAGATGCAAAATATGTTTACAGGGGATCTGCTTAGTGCGTCAACATGAGTCATTCTTGTACCGGAGCGATGCTCAATACTATAATTAAATTCTTGGAGCAATAAAGCCCAACGAGCAACACGAGTTGACAAATCTCTTTTTTGCATAGTCTTTTCGAATGCGGAACAGTCAGTGACAATTTTAAATGGAATTCCTAATAAGTAAACGCGGAATCTTTTTAACGCTTCAATAATTGCAAGAGCTTCAAGCTCGTAACTGGAATACTTCTTTTCGGCATCTGTTGTCTTTTTACTCATAAAATAGATGGGATGAAAATTTTTATCATTTGGGGATTTCTGTAATAAAATAGCTCCATATCCTTCTATGCTGGCGTCACAATGCAGTTCAGTTTCGTAATTTGGGTTGTATATACCTAACACAGGTTTTTGAGCTAAAATTAACTTTAATTGATTAAAAGAGTTTCTTTCCTCTTCACCAAATTTAAATTTCCTATCTTTCTTCAAAAGATCACTCAATGGCCTAGCAATAATGGAATATTTTGGGATAAATTTCCTGAAATATCCAGTCAATCCTAAAAAACTATGGACCTGTTTCAAATTAAGTGGCTCAGGGAAATGAAGCACAGCTTTAGTTTTCAAAGTAGATGGAAATATTTTCCCTTCTTCGATGATATGGCCTAAAAATTCAATGCGCTTCTTCAAAAAATGGGATTTTCTAAAATTTATTTCTAATCCATATTCGCTCGCAAGATTTAAGACTTTTTCAAGCCGTTCGACTCCTTCTTCAGTTGAGGAAGACAAAATAATTATATCGTCCATATAAGGTAAAACAATACCATCATTAATCAGTGGTCGGAAAATAGTATTAATAAATCTTTGAAACACGGCTGGGGAATTACACAGTCCAAAAGGAACCTTAAGAAATTGGTACTGTCCTTCATGAGTTACAAATGAAGTGTATTTTCTACTATCCTTCTTTACATCTACATGGAAAAATCCATTCTTGAGATCAATTGTACTAAACACACACGATTCCTGCAATCTATCTAATATATCTTCAATCAATGGGAGGGGAAATCTATCTTTTACAATTACTTTATTTAATCTCCGATAATCTATGCACAAACGAGGTGTTCCGTCTTTTTTCTTTACGATTACTACTGGGCTACAATATTCTGAAGAACTGGGCTCTATTATACCTTGTTCTAACCATTCATCTATTTGGGTTTCAACTATCTTTTTCTCTGAAAATGGTAATCTACGGGGTTGATTAGATATAGGCTCATTACTTTTTAACAAAATATCTAATTGAACATTAGTTGATTTTGTTTTATGTGGTACATAACTCGAAACTAATTGTTGCAACTTATATTTAAATTTTTTGGAATACTAGGTTCAATGTTCAGTTCAACTTCATTAAAAGTTAAATCAACAGGTAGAATTGATAAAGTATTAATGTCTTTTACACATTGATATTTATTTTTAATCTTAATTCCGTTTTCATTAATTAAGGTTTCACCCTGCATTAGTACATTCATTCCTATGATGGCATCATATGACATAACATTATTTTCAACCACATAAATATCTTCTTCACACTTAAAATCATCTATTTTAATATTTCCCTTAAAATAGCCCAACGGCTTTACAACACATTTACCAAAACCACTTAGAGAAGAATTTAATGAAAATAACTCTACAACATTTAATTTATCAAAGACAGATTTACGAATCAAAGTTACTTGGCTTCCAGTATCTATTAATGCATTAACATTCAAATTATTAATAATTACATCATTCAGTATTGTTTTAACATTAACATTCATTGTTGCTACTTCAGGTTTAGAATTAGTTACTGGACACAATGAAGCTTTATGTCCAAAATTATTACATCGAAAACATTTAATACCCTTCTCTTTATGTTCACAAAATTTAGAAATATGATTTTTTTCACCACAATTAAAACAAATTTTATCTTTACAATCATCAAAATCACTGTATTTCATTTTTCCAAAACCATCATTGTATCTTATTTTATTTACATTTTCATTCTTAGAATTAACTCTATTACTATATTCATATTTTGATTTCGTTTTATCAAAATTATTATATTTATCATGAGAATTATATTTTGTTTTCGTTTTATCGAAATTATCATATTTAAAATGAGAATTATATTTTGTTTTCGTTTTATCGAAATTATCATATTTAAAATGAGAATTATATTTTGTTTTCGTTTTATCGAAAGCATTTTTACTTTTAACAGAATCACTTTTTATTACTTCATAAACTTTGAGTTTTTCTTTAAATTCACTTAAATTCTTACATCCATACAAAATAATTTTGTTTTCTTGTCTATCATTAATTCCATTAATAACATAATGCATTAAGGCAGATTCTTCAATTTTACCGCAATTGCACAACTCCTTCATTTTTAAAAAATACTCCTGCACAGATTCATAATCATGCATTTTCCTTTTACGCAAAAGATCGTATAAGTTAGCTGAGTTTATTTCAAACGAAAACTCATCGATCAAGGCTCGTCTCAATTTTTCCCAAGAATTTATTTGTGGTTCTGTTCGAACGAATAATAGAGCATTTCCTCCTAACGATCTTTTAGCCATAACAAATTTTTGTAAGTCTGATAAATTAAATAATTTCGACATATCCTCAAAATGATCAATCCAATTAATTACATTTTCATGTGATTCTGCATTAAATTTAGTAATAGTGCTTTCGATATCTTCATAATTAATATTAACACTTGGAATAACAGTATGTGCATAAAAATCATTTTCACAAACATTTTCATTCTTCTTAAAATAGTCAGATGCACTTTTCTTTTTACTTATATTGCATTGCATTGAAAAATCATTTCTACTTATTTCTTCTTCCACTTCACTTTCCGAGTCAGCAGTTTCCGAATCCTCTTTAGTGTTTTGAGCTAAGAGTTCAAGGTCACATAACAGAGACAAAATTCTTTCTGCGAGCTCTGCTTTGGATCCTTGAAAAGAAATATTTAAAATGTTCGATGCAGTAATAAGTTCGCCAAGCGAAAACTCATTGTTTATATTTTTTAATTTGTCTCGATACTCATTACTTTCGATATCAAAATCAAAACCATCAAAATTTCTAATTCTTTTACGATTTAATCTATCTCCATCATGATCAAAAATCAATCTATGCAAAATTGTGATTTTATCTGCTTTAAAATTTTTCAATGCAACACTTATTTCTTTTATATCGTTTAATATCATCATGTACTATGAAAAATGTTCACGTACCTCTCAAAGATGTTCGATGAGGATCCACGTCTTTCTCTCGTTCCAAACCGATACTTAACGTAACGTCTTCTTCTAATGAAAATCCTTCTAACTATCTGATGCGAATCATTCAAACACAATATGAAATTTTCTGTAATTCAGCTAATTATCTCGATCTCACTCAATCCCGCTTCTGAGTTTTGTGGGATGGGGAGTGGCCAAGGCGAGATTAACTAATTAACAATTCTTATACAAAGCCTAATATTTAATTAACATGTATTTACAAATATAAATATATACAAGTTTGAGATATTTACAATTAATCATCTTAATAGATTGAAATTTAAAGTTCAAGTTTAAAGTTATGGGGGACAGGAGCAGTCGTCTTGCTGCTATCAAAAAGGAACGTCTTCACGTCTTTTAAATAATTTCTCTTCTGCCCCGCTCACTGGGGAAGCTGTTGCGCCTCTCGAGCTCCATCTCAAGTGGGCACTTGAAATAGTGACGTCAGCTATTAAGTGGTTCACCCACCACATATATATAATATATATATATATATATATATATATATATATATATATATATATATATATATATAATATATATATATATATATATATATATATATATATATATATATATATATATATATATATATATATAATATATAAAATTCTCGTGTCACAGTTTTCGTTGCCATACTCCTCCGAAACGGCTTGACCGATTTTGATGAAATTTTTTGTGCTTATCCGGTATCTATGAGAATCGGCCAACATCTATTTTTCATCCCCCTAAATGTTAGGGGTAGTACAACCCTAAATTTTTTTTTATTTTTTTGGTTAGTTCTGTAAGTTCCTAATAGATGGCGGTTTAGCATCTAAGTTGCACAGGTATTCGGCAGATGGCGACGTGTTTATTTTTCTAGATTATACCATCTTCGAGAAAATTATCGTGCGCGCGCAAGCGCGTGGTTAAATATAGAATTTACATATATTTTCATGATGTATAATGATACTATAACAATTTTTCGTGAATCATTTTCATAATTATACTTTGTATTGTGTTATTATTGTGCAGTATTCAGTTTGAATATTTTTAATATTATAAATAGTAAAATAAAATTTTATTTATTACTGTTTTTCTCTACTAATTTTCATACCACCTCGAAAATATGTAAGTATTTCTTGATAGCCTTTTATTATTTTTTATTTTTATTTTATAATTTGATAATTATTAATTTATTCAGTAGAACATTTTGATCTAATTTATTTATTCAAATGATAAATTCTTTTAATTTTTTTTATTTCAGTATAATGCCGCGGAAAAAATTTTTAGTTTTAATATAATTTAAAATTAAAATAATAATAGTTCGATGTCAATGTTATCTACCTCATTTATAACAATTTAATTTTACATGTCTTTAATTTATATAGTATATTTTATAAGTAAGTCACTGATTACAAACTATAATTTAATATAAGATGAATAAAATGTAAATTCAGAAAGTATATGTTGATTTGTGCTTAATTTCAAAATTTCGATACTTTACCTATTACTATTAAATTTTGGTGAAACGTTTTATTTTTAATCTCCTATGAATGAACCTATTCTAAATTTTTTTAGAAAATATTAATTTGATTGAACCCAAGAATTAGTAAAAAATTGATTCAATGTATTTTAAAAACTCAGCCAACTGCAACGCGTGGCTGGGTTAGCTTGTATATATATATATATATATATATATATATATATATATATATATATATATATATATATATATATATATATATATATATATATATATATATATATATATATATATATATATATATACACATGAGGTATTGAGAATTATAATCAAAGTCTTCGGATACTGAAAAATCCATACGAATTGCCTTTTCTTCAAGTGATCTACTTTCTGAAGGACATTTGAGAACGAAGTACAACTAACGGGTATTGGTTGAATCACCTCGCAGAGGAACAAAAGAGGCTTCTGACCATATACCTATTTTGAGTCACTGGTTATTTTGACGGGCAGAGTGCCAGCTACTGTCAAGTCGGACAGAGAGAGCTCTCCTGAAACTCAACAGGAGGCCGAAGAGATGTCTGTTCGGCATCGAATCCCCGGTAACGACTCCCAGAGGCTCCCTTCGCAGGGTCCTATTGATGCTGGCCATCGGCCAAAGGAGAACGGTGACGGATGCGTGACCCAGAAAAATAACGGGTGTTAACATGATCTTGATTGATATCGAAATTGTTCTTCGAGGTTAATGTCGAGCAATTGGCTTTTGACTGTCTTAAAAAAAGTCGGGCTTCTGCTTGGAGAGGAATCTTTTAATTAATCTCTTTTTTCTCAAGTTAACAAAAATTTAATAGACAATCTAATTGCAAACCAAGAACAATAATATTCTATCAATTTTTTTCTTTAAAGAACTAAATATTTGGTTTGGATTTAGTTGACTGTTTTAATTTACAATTTCATGTAGTAGTGAAAGAGAAATCGTTTGTATTAATTAATAACTAA
This sequence comes from Latrodectus hesperus, assembly GCA_037975125.1. Taxonomy (NCBI): domain Eukaryota; kingdom Metazoa; phylum Arthropoda; class Arachnida; order Araneae; family Theridiidae; genus Latrodectus; species Latrodectus hesperus. Next base: position 74,408,988 of record CM075861.1, read on the forward strand.
AAAATAATTTAACTGTCCTTGCGGATTTAAATTAACCATAAGGATAATGTTTTGCCTTGTCTTTTTTAATTTGCTTTTTCTGCTGTTCTATAGTCCATGTGTTGATGACCTTGAATCAATGATAAACGACTTCTCAAACCGATGTTTTAAACCGACTTCATGTAATAAATCGTTTCAATAACAAAATAAACTTCAACACTATTCTCAGATATTCGGTGGTGAACTTCGCCTTGTTTGCTGCCGCTCGAAGAATGCGATTTGAAGGCAGGCGGCAAATTCGTCTACAAGTATTTACAACGCCATCTCAAAACGATGTGACGTGGATAAAACGTTATCCGACGTCATGGATATTTTAAACCAATGAGAATCGTAATACAGTGGCGTACTCAGGATCTCAATTGTAAAGAAAGAAACAGCCACTTTATGGTTAAAATGAATTTTAGGAATGGAATGTTTAAAAAATTACAGAGTTAACTGTACTGACAAATTCCCGGTTAATAATAACCTAGTGAAAGAAAACACATTTTCCCTGTTATTCAGAGGTTGTCAGTTTGATACCAGAAGAAAATCATATTGAAAAATCTTGTGCTCATAAGGAACTGAAAATTCTAATGCCTTGCCGTTAGTAGGGGAGACAGTGTAAAGTGAAAGTGCCAGCTCAGGTGTTCGACTCAGTCCTTTTTATCGTGGTTCAACTAACGAGGCAGTTGCCTGCGTTTTGTATCTTTGGTCGCCAGAAATAGAGCGATGAAAATAATAGCTATAAACTAATCTCATTAAGAGAATTATATTTATTACATAAAGTAAAATCATCTTGTCCAAAAATTTTAAAAAGTGACATTTTCCTCTGCTTGTTTATTAAACTATACTTATATAGGATTAAGCTTTTTTTTATGTGCGCGTTTATAACAATGTAAAATCATCATTATTTTATGTATAAAATCGAATCAGTTGATTATTTTGCATCAGGAATTAGAGACGGAAGTCGAAAAAGTAGGGATATCAGTTTATTTATTTATTTATTTTTCATAATCAAAACCGTAACATTTCTAACATGTACGTAGTATATAACAATCATACTGGTTTCTTCTACGTACTTGCTCTTTTGTATGGGAATAATAGTAATTTGCTCATGGTATTTGTTTGTTGATAAATGAAACTCACATTTTATATTTAGTGGAATCAATTATATTAATTCAAATTAATATGGTAGTTATTAACATTACAAATGTTCATCATTAATTTAGTAGAGAGTGATTCTGTATATAGGTCACGAAATACATAAAATATTCTTCTTGTGAAGTTTACTTTCGCTCAAGATTCTGAGAATCTAAAGAAAGTAGCGAGCAGTTTATGGCAATCATAAAAGTAGTTGAGAACGACTTAGTTGCCGTATTTGGCAGAATATCACTCATTTGGTGACAAAATTGGCAATAATGAAGAATTCCCAGAGAACTTCTCTCTCTCAACAATACTTAATATATTTAGGATTTTTTTGAATAAATTAAAAAGTCAATTGTGATATATATATATATATATATATATATATATATATATATATATATATATATATATATATATATATATATATATATAATTAAAAAGAATTTATGATAAATCCAGCATTACTTCAATTTCATTCTGCAAATTTAAAATGCATCCATCAAAATTCCACAATGGACGTTAATAGAATAAAGACGCTATTAAATTTGGCATTTGACATTTTTATAATTTCTCATTAAAATCATGATCTTCTGCTGTCTAGAGAGAACTTTCACCACTAAACATTTTAAAACAGAAGCAATCAATCTTCACTTATTAATTGCGGGACTTGGTGATGACTTCATTTCACGGTTACAGTGACACCGGTATTATGCAACTTGATCGATAACGATTAAATTATGTGTCACTGGTGTTAGAAATATTGCTGACGCTTGTATGTGAATTTTGGGGAATTTATCTTCCTTCTTATTCAGCAACCTTTTCCGAAGGACTTTCTAAGATTTTCGATATTTATTCTAATTACTTTACTTTCTCTTTCTCTCTCTCTCTCTCTCTCTCTCTCTCTCTCTCTCTCTCTCTCTACACACACACACACACACACACACACACACACACACACACACACAGCTATTATCAGACATTAAATTATTATTACTTAACACTGTATAATATTCCCGATTATTGATTAATATTAAACAATATTTTAACAAAACACAAAATAAAAGCTTTTTACTTTATCGGAGTTGTAAAAATGTTAAAATTAGTGTACTCTATCACGATCTAATACAGAAAAAAAATTTTATTTTTAAAATTCTTCTTGTTTGGAAATGTTTCTTTTTTCGTATAAATGTAGAGATTTATTTAAAATTTTCAAAATACGAAGAATCAAATATTAATTCATGAATCAATGGTTTTCGGAAAGGAAAGATTTTGGCGTCACTCAAGAGAACGCGCATTTGAAAATATTGGTTAGAACTACGCGTTGTTAGATACCTATATGTAGGTGGGAGAAGTTGGAAAATTTCTTGAGTTTCGAAACTGTTTTCAACTGTTAAACCAAGGGATATTCAACGTAGGCGAATGGTAGGAGAAGGTAGGATAACTCTTCAGAGCGAAAAGTCACGGGTTCGATCCCATCCTTTCTTCCATTTTGCTCTAAAAAGCTGATACTCAACTCCTTATTTTAAACCTTCTGTTGATACCGTTCAGTTGATAGGGTAACCTCAAGCAATTGCAGTTCGTTCTTATATTCAAAGAGTGGTTTCACAAAGACCCAGGGTAATGACATCACTCTTCGGAGCATAAGGTCACGGGTTCGATCTCAGCCATTGTTGAACAAAGAAAGAGCGATGTTGTATATCTGGCTTCTGCATGCACTTCTTTTGCAGTGGGTACTTGTGAGTTTTCCGGGTTTCCTCCTTTGCGAAACGTGAATACGATCCACTGTCCATGAAAAGTCCTCCCAGGAGGCAATTACGCATTGATGTTAAAATGTTTTAGGCCGTTACACACTTTAACACGCGGTGTCAAACATCCACTGGTTGAACTATTTTCTGGCGGGACTAATGGATAGTGGGTCATATTTGTGTATCGCAAGGGAGGAAACTCTGAAAACTCACTTTGACAGACGTGCATGCAGAAGCGCAGCATTCATCTCCCGTTGTTAACAATTACTGAAATCGATTTCAAGAAAATTCGTTTTGCAAAATGCTCTCCTACTTACCACTCCTACCTTCTCTCCTACCACTGGTGTTCATTTTAAACACCCCCTGTGAAACAGCTTGAATCAGCTGCGAATATTTTCTTTACAACAGCCGCAGTGGTTGAATTGTAACAGAGTCTTACAGAGATGTAGGGCAGCATTCACGAATCGAGAGGGTGGAAACCTGAAAAACTCACAAACAATAATCCTGACAATGCATTTTTAATTTTCAAGACATGAAATTATGTTATTTTTTAGAAATCCTTCACATACAAGTTAAAAGTTGAAACATGTTATCTTTGGCTCCAGTATCCTAGCTTCCCCATTATGTGAGTCTGAAGGGCAATTAATTATTCCAGCAAATTCTAACGTTGAAAGAGTGCAATCTCTTATCCACTGAGACCTGGAATTGAACCTAACACTTTTCTCACCATGGGCCATGATGGGCTTAATTTAATTCCATGGTTTTTAGTATAGAGTTATTTTAAGCTGTCTTATAGATCGTGTTACGTCTTCTAGAGTCCATACTGTTAACCACTTTAAAATATTTGTAGAGTTTGCCTTTGAAGAAATAAACTCTCTTCTAAGAGTGGTGTAATGATGAGCGAAAAAGGCCATTCGAGAAGCCATCTTCATCACTTGACAGCTCCTCTTAATCACCAGACATGCAATGAAGGGGTGGTCTTAACCACATAGCTAATAGGTACCATTCGGCGTCCCTTCATACCCTCATACATGCATTTATATTGAAGCTTTATTATTTTATTTTTGTTCATCTTTAAAAGGAAAAAAAGAAACATATTTATGGAGTGAAAAATATTTTGTAATAACAGAATGAATTTCGTGGCAACAAGAATTTAGTTTCCGTCGAATGGCAACAAGATCAGAAAGAGGGGGATGAACTCTAGTTGCTATGAAATAAGGCACTGAAATGTGTGTGATGTTCTTTTGATTTAAATATTAACTACAGTGTTTTTGTCCTTTTGTATAATTTTGTGACTTGTGTGTTATGCTCTTTTATTGAGGATATTGAAATAAATTATTATCAGAGCTAGGAAACGTTTATTTTATTCCAAAAATAAAAAAAGCTACATTATCTTAATGTTTTCTTTCTTCCTTTGTACATTTGAATTTCTGTTTAGCTGTTGAATTTCGAGTTTAGATACTTTACTCAGCGATCATTTCCCATTATTTATTATAATAACAAGAAATTACATGAAAAAGAGAAAAAGAAAAATATTCTTATACACGTGTTTTTCTCACTGGAATGCTTTTTACATTCAAAGAAAAATGCACATCTTTGAATTGATAATTCTTCACATTTCTGAATAACTTTTCCCCAGAAAAAGGGATTTTTTTCATATTTCCCCTAAGAAAAAAGCCCTCCCCAAAGAGTTTTGCGCTTACAGTAATTACGCACACAATTGTCCCTTTCCTTTATTTGTTTTTCCCCACTTTGCCACTGGAAACCCTCTTAGTCTGCGTATCCGAATCCATGCTCTCCTTAAATTACACAATGCAGCACTTATCGCACATGCGGCGATAAATGATTAATGAGTCGGCAGTCTGCTTGGCGATCGATTCTTCCCCATCAAGGAGTCTTTTCTTGAGGTGAAAGAAAGGAAAAAAAAATCTCTTCGAATTCTTAAAAAAGGGGAAAAGAATAGGAAGGGAAAATATTTTTTCCCCTTCTTATGATATTTATTTGCTTCAGGTTAAAGTACTTCATTTTTTTTAAATATTTTTTTTTCAATAGCAGGATGTTTCTTTGAGCCAAATATATCATCAATAGTAAAAACTGCATCATCTTTCTTGAAATATTTAATATTCTGTCTGCTGGAAACAAGAAAATGAATAAGCCTAAAAAATAATATCAATAAACTATTAAAATAAAATAATTCAGAGTAATAAATTTATTGTATTTTTAATAAAATTACGTAATATTTTTTAAAATAAAATAGCACATAAGTTTTAATTTTTATAGTCATATTGAAATTATATCATTTAGATATTTTAATAAATTAATTATATACTGCAAATATCGAGGTTATCATCAAATTAAATAATTTTCTCATAAATGTTCTGTTATATTACTAAAACGAATGTTAAATATTTTGATTTCAGCATTTGTCATCAGTAATTCTGGAAGTAATTTATTTAGGTCATCCAGAAAATAGACGGTTTTCTTATAAAAATTAAAAACAAATTACTTGTTGGAAAAGACTATTCTGTTCCATATATGAGGCTTCCTCCACTTTTCAGTACAATTAATACTTATAAAATCTCGTCGACTTTGAAACAAAATGCCGCCAAGTAATATTATTTTTCGCCAATAGTAGAAAATCACATAAACCAAATACATGGTTGCTACTTAGATAAACCATTTGTGTTTCTTTGAGTAAGACTTCAGTTCTAATAGTTATTTTTACAATTAGTTAATTATCAAATAGAGCAGCCCTTGACATATCCATGTCTTTAATGTTGTTTGGACATCCTATACCATGTCATCAATAACTGTCATTCTATTAGGCGGTGGTGGTATGGTTGGTAAGGGCGTCACTATCAGAAGATAGTGAATTCGAATCCTGACTTAACAAGAGATCCGTTATGTTCACTAAAGGTAAATTGGGTACTTTAAATAGTTCGCCATGTAATTTAAGTGATATAATACCTCTAACGGCGACAGATCAAATGTTGGGGGTCTTCTATTTGTTTCCTGCTTCTAAATTACGAAATATCCAACTGGTCTGTTTTCATTTTACAAGTAGAGCCCAACTTAGGTGCAAGGAAGTATGCTGTTTTTTTCAATGAAAATTTTCTTTTGAACATGATTATGTTTTGTTCATCTGCCATTATGGTTATTTTTGCACGCGAGGGTTAATTGAATCGGCACATACGTTGCAGATGAAACCCGGACTGTAACTCAAGTTTAATGGGTTTGGAATAATCGCCAGTCACCAAACGCTTCGTCATTTTGAGCCATGGTTAGGCGGCGATTCACAGCTGTGAGCTGCTTCTATCCTCTCCTCACCAGCGGGAAGGAATTTCGACTTCATAGATTATCGTGGACACATCCCCAGCCCACGAAGCTCCAGAAACCCAGTGAGGGAGTGAACGTGGTCACCCTCCCAATCACTACCCGCGGCATATGATGCTTCACTTTGCAGATCTTAACGGGAAGCGGCGTAAAGCTGTTGAGCCACTGGAGCTCACATACATGCACAAGGTGAGCCCTGACTGTACCTCAAGTTTAAAGGGTTTGGAATAATCGCCAGTCACCTAACGCTTGGTCATTTTGAACCACGGTCAGTTGATGAGTTCACACCTGAGCTGGTTCTCTCTTCTTCACACCCACGCCACACCAGAGGGAAGGACTTTGGACTTCACAGATTAACGTGGACACGTCCAGAACCTGACTTAATCTAACTGGGGTCCAGAGTAAAAGCTTCTTTGGTCCCTACTTCCCCTCTACTTCACTACTTCAATAATGAAAAACTGAACTTTATGAAGGCATTTAAAATTTTCATCTCATTATAGTTAGATAGCAAGAAAATTTACGGGAATCTGAAATAGCTATAAAGTCCCCCTCCCTCCAATGGTCAGACGAAATAATCGTTCTGTCCATCTTAATGATCTAACAATTGTATGCCCATCAATAAAAGGATACTGAATAGCCAAAAATTGACAATAATGCTATTTAAATTTATAATTAGAAAATATAAAGCTTTTGGAAGTCCTCTTTGGTGTGGGGCCCAAGGGCAACTGCCCTGTATGCCCCATGCCTTAGTCAGGCTCTAGACACGTCTCAATGCATGGAGCTCCAGCAACCCAATTGAGGGAGAATGGGGTCACCCTGCCAATCACTGCCCGAGTCAAATGATTCTTCAGTTTGCTGATATTAACGGGAAGCTAATGAGAAACTTTTATTAAATCGGAAGTTACAGTTTAAATAAACGGATACTAAATTACGATAAATATTCGAGTGAAACTGAGAATCAAACTTAAGAACTGTTGAACTAAAGGCTAATTATTAAGTTGCTTGCTCTCTCTTGAGTTTAATTATATATGACTCTTGATTTGTGTAATTTTAGTTATTTATTTTACATTCATATATATATTTTATCTAATCGTATAATAAAAATTTTGAAAACAGATAACAGTGTAAAAAATACGTTGTCCTTAATTTTAATTTTTATTAAATACGTTTTTACCTTAATTAAATTTATACTGTTAGAAATGACAAGAGAAAATTTTTTACAAGAAAACGAATTCATGAATTTATCGTTTTTTGTTTAATATTTGAAGTGGTTTTCAATAAACTCTTGAACATAAATCTAATGTAACTTCCCAATAACTTCAAAATTAGCATTATAGTTGTCCCATTTTTAAAGCTGCCATTAGAAAAAGAAACATTCGTTACCTAAATTTGCATATTACAAACTGGAAGATGTTTTTAAATGAGATAACTTTTTAATGAATAATAAATGAGCTGAAGAGAGATCTAAAGACCAAATGCAAATTTTCTTAGTTCAGTAAATCATGTTTATTAACATATTAAGAGAAAAAGGGGGTAAAAATCCTTTTTCCTTAAACTAGAGAGTTTATTTCGGAAACAAAATTTAAAACTATACATAATGTAGCATTTTGGAAGAAATTAGGTCCTATTTCTAAATATTATATATATATATATATATATATATATATATCATATATATATACTATATATATATATATATATATATATATATATATATATATATATATACCTATTTCTAGAATATTATATAATTAATTTCTGCTCTCTCTCTCTCTACATGCATTTGTTTCATAATATCCATTTTATTTAATAGTTCCTTATTCACAAAAATGAAATGAAATAAATTTATTTGGAAAATGAATTTGTCCTTAATTTGAATTTGTTATCTAAAAATTCAAAAATTTTTGGAAAAGAAATTAACTTATAAAATACAAGGACGAAAACTCTGTAATGTCCAAGAAAATGAAAAGAGATTTGATTGGATTCAAGAAAATGAAAAAATGAATAATGAAAAAATTTGATATCAAGCAGCAAAAAGTGTAAAATATGAGTACATTTGAGACATATTAGTCTCCAGGGAAAATCTTCCTATTATTGTTTTTTTTCGGGATAGTGAGTTACCTTCTCTCGTTGAAAGGAAGAAAACCTTGGAAAACTTAGCAATACCCACTCGAACATATTTGGATGCAGAAAACAAAAATGCATCATTCATCTTCCGTTGTTTCATAGTCATGGGATCCAACACGGGATCAAACGGTGCTCTGAAGTGTGCAGCCACCCTATTAGGTGACGATGAACCTAAAAGTGGATGCTTTGGAATTTTCCAGATTTCCTCGCTTGCGATTTATGACTGGATGGGAACAAAATTGATGCATATCAAATATATATTATCAGAAATTTTTCGGAATTGTTGAAATAAAATTAAAAAAAATATTTATACATTTTAATTTTCTTTTAAAAGAAATTATATATTTTTCCTTTTTAAATGTTATGGTTTTCTTTATCTTTATCAGATATCAATTAGATATTTGAATCCTCGTGGACAAAAGTCTTGCTAAGGAAATTGAAAATAAACATGAGTTGCGATTCATGTTGTGAATTGTGCCCAATAATTCTGATTGGATGGGAACAAAATTAATGCATATCGAATATATATGATCAGAAAGTTTCCGGAATTTTTAAATAAAAATTAAAAAATATTTATATATTTTAATTTTTTTTAAGAAATTTATAAATTTTCCCTTTTTAAATCAGAGTTTCCAGAATTTCAAAATGATTGGATGGGAACAAAATTAATGCATATCAAATATATATGATCAGAAAGTTTCCGGATTTTTAAATAAAATTAAAAAATATTTATATATTTTAATTTTTTTTAAGAAATTTATAAATTTTCCCTTTTTAAATGTTATGGTTTTCTTTATCTTTATCAGATTTTAAAATATTAATATTTTGTACATTAAGATATCAATTAGATATTTGAATCCTCGCGGACTAAAAGTCTTGCTAAGGAAATTGAAAATAAACATGAGTTGCGATTCATCTTGTGAATTGTGCCCTTGATGAATTAGTAGTAATCATTTGCGCACTGAAGTAAAGGGGAAAAGAAATTAGAATTGCAAATAGTATAGACTTGCGATAAAAAAAGACATTTTGCATGCATTTAACTTTCGTTGGTCTCAAAAGTTCTGGTGGAACATATAGTAAAACACATAAGCAAATGCCACGTTTTCCGTCCTCAGTTGTCTTCTTGAAGAAGAAGAAAAAGTTCTTCTTAAGAACATGTCGCACATATACTAAGGGACAATAAGACACTAAAGAAAGTGAATTTCACTAAACAATGTACCTTTACGCCTGCATCTTTTCATAAGCAAAAATTGAAAAAATAATATTGCATCATTTTCTTTATCATTAAAGCATTTCTCAAAATATATGCAAACGAATTCATCAGTACCTTCAAGAAAAGTTCGTACATTTTTAATTTATCTACCAATTTTCTCTTATGAATGTAAATATGTTCTTTTATATATAATACAAAATTAACCATTTTAAACTTTAAATACATTCAGAATTAAAAAAAAATATTCCCGAATCGTAAATACGGGTATTATAGAGCATCCTCTTTAATTGTTATCAGGTTGACAGAATACTAAGTTATTTTAACTTGTTATAAAATGGCTCAGATATTTTATAACAAAGCATGTATAAAATATGTGACACATTTTGATGATTAATATTTCAAAAATAATGATTTTAATTTATGAATTTTAATTATGAAGATTATTATTAGATGCATTCAAAAAGTTGAGGGACTTTCCATTTGTGCCTTTTATTATTACGGGCAGAACATAAAAACGAGGGTGCATTTCACGCAGTTACAAGAATTCATGTCACTTGTAATCTTACCTTTTAGCTCATCCATACTTTTTTATAAAAGTGATGTTCTTTTCAAATCCCCAAGTGTTCCACGTAGCCTAGGAGTAATCAGAACACGATTAAGGCAGGGACATACGGGGCACTTGCCCCGGAAACCGCATCAGAGGGGCCAAAAACCGAATAGAAAAATGTAGCACTTATCTGGTTTAATAGGAACAAAGAAATAAGTTCCTTAAATAGCTCAAAATAATTTATTACAATTTAGGGTACAATTTGAGCACAACACAGATACAGATACTACAAATAAAACAAAATTACATCTAAACATATAAAGTTAAAGGGAATAGGGTACACATGAGAGTCATATGCATATACGTCTCATTCCTACGGTTGCTGGAGAAGGACTGCCTTCCTTGTTGATGACGTCATGGGTGGTGCTGTAGACAGAGGGCGCTATAAAAATTATTTTTGGCTACCAGTTAAGTAGATTCGTTTGCATCATCGAATAGAAAGTTTGCCGTTGTGAAGCAGAGGGACCCATGAAAAAGTTTTAGCCCCGGTTAACATTTGGGCTAAGTCTGGTCTTGGGAGTAGAATAGCGCATTCAAAAGGATGCATCCGGGATCCTGTTTTATCGACAACTGACCAATGGGAGATAAATGTTGAAAATTTGCCTCCTGCTTGAATTTGCCTCCAGTTTTCTTAGATCAAGTTATGCTCTTGAGAGTGTTCCAGTTTTTTTTAGATATTTTAGAATACGCCATTATACTCTAGTTCCAATTATTTTTTTTAAAACATATTTGTGGCACAATTTATTTGCTAAAAAGTCTGAACAAAAACATAAAATTCAATTTCAGCAAGGAAGGCTATTTAAATGGAGAGTTTAAAAATAATATCAATATACTGGCAACTAAACTAATCGCATTCATTTGTGTTAATAAGAAAGTTTCAGGTGCTTACCTTGAAGACCCCCTTCTTAGCCTAACTGGGAACCGGGCAAAAACGTTTTTGCTAGCTCCCTCATCTTCACAATAACAGAGTTTCTATTCGATATGGCAAATGAATCTATTCGATTGACAACGCAAAATAAAATTTCTATTCAACTTGGGGGAACCTATGGTAGGAGGGGTGGAGCAACTGGCCGGTATGCTCCTGCCTTCGTTAGGCTTTCTAAATCATTTTGTAGAATAAAAGCAGAGAAATAACTTTTAGAACACTTCTTTCAATAAGCACAAATGATTTATCTAAGAAACAACCATGTATTCAGCAGTTTTTTAACGTCGGCAAAAAGAAAGAAAAAAAAATCGTATTTTTAGCGACATTTTTTGGAATCGACGTGATTTTACAAAAGTACTTTAAAAAACAAAATGAAAATACTATTATTCTTAGAATACTTTATACACTCAATTCCTTATCGACAGTATTCTTTTACGTAATTTTTTAAGATAGCGATTCCTACTTTTTTTTTTTACATTTTACGAAGGAAACATATTAATGATGCGAAGATACAATGTTTCCACGTATCATCTGTGACAGTCTCACAGACATCCCGAAATCCATCTTCACAGAAGAAAAATCAAGAAACTCAGAAATTGAGAGTCCCTTTTTTTATGTTCGTCCACACACCTCATTTCGAACACTTCGCCCTTTTTATCCACTTCCCGATAGATATTAATATTGCTATTATTTTGCGTGAATGAACGGATGGACAGACTGACGAATGGAGGCCCCGGCGCCAACGGGCGGCGGCGCCACAACAAAATTAGATGGGAATTCTCCCGGCCGCATTTTGTTTCGCCAAGAAAAAATAATCCTGTAACCTAGGCAACCTCATCCTCCATTCTCGTTTTCGTCGAACCACCTACTAAAGCTCAAGACGCAATGTGCAGTAGTTAAGGTGCTCATCTGTGTGCACGACAGAACATTGCCCAACTGCCACCCCCTTATTTACTTTCTGATTTAAGAGCCCAGGTAAATCAAATTTAGAAAAATTTCTCAGACCTTTTAAAAGAAATAGAAAGAAAATTTCGCAACTCTACGATAACGTGAAGTACAGCGCGTCAATCAGTTTCACCAATAAAAAAAAATCTTTTATGCTCAGAGCCTGATTAAAACAGGGACATACGGGATAGTTGCCCCGGGGCATTCAAATCGAATAGAAAGTTTTAACTTACGTTGTCAATCGAATAGAATCGTATGCCAAATTGAATAAAATGTTTGTTGTTGTGAAGTTGAGGAGCCCCCAATGAAGTTTCTGCCCTGGACTCCCAATAAACTAACTCGGGCCCTGTTTATGCCTAAGGAAATTGAAAGGGAATATTATTCAAGCAAATATGATTGAGTCATCAGAATTTCATATACTTATTAAAATTGCATTAAAAAATATTAGGCAGTTAAATATCTTCAAATTTTGACACAGCGTAGACGGCGAAGACTGTTATGTAATCTTTTGACATCTAACGCATCCATTCCTGGAGGACATTTCATAAATAGTCTTTTGTGTGCCTCAAGGGAGGATATCTGGAAAATGTCTGAGTCCATTGGGTCCCGGGGCAAAAGCTCATTTGGGGGGGTCTTTCTGCTTCAGAACGGCAAACTATTCGATATAGCAAACGATTCTATGCGATTGACAACGTAGTATTCGATTTAGGGATCTCTCTGATGTTGGGAACAGGGGAAACTGTCACTGTCAAAAATTATCTGAATTAATTGAATCCGGATAGTCAGCATTCAGTTCAGTTCAATTGCAGTTCTCTCAAAAACAATTAAATTGCACACCCAGCATGAATTTTCGAGAAAAATTGTTTTCTTACATCATGCGTTCCAAAACTAAGTTGGGAAGAGTTATTTTCTTTCCAAAATCTTAATCACTTGATAATTTTCACTGATATAATCTACCCACACTGGTCTATGGATTGGATTCCTAAGACAACTATTTTTTATTGGACCCCGTTTTGCATGGATAACAGCTCTTTTTTGTTTGGAAATCGAGTCTACATGTTCTGGGAATTTATTTATGTTCAGAGAATACCCTGCATTAACAATGCACCTTTAGGTCTTGTAAATTGGAGGGAAGAGGATAATACTGTCGAATGATTTTTCCGCTGAATTCCGAGCATTTTCTATAGAGTTAAGATTCATTTCTTCGGTGGTCAGAGGACGTGTTAGATGTTCAGCGAACCAATTTTGAAGACTTCTTGAATGCTATATAGTTGCATCATCGTCCATGAGTTATCATCAGAATAAAGCATTGTACGGTGCACTTGATTTGCAATTGTATTTATGTTGTTTGAAACAGTGTAGTGTCCCTGTTTTGTTACACAATTCGTTACAGATGGCAATGATTACAACGCTCTTGGAGAACTATGCTCGAACCACCAACACATCTTCTAGACTAGGTCTGAGTTATAATTGCAACTTCCTGTTTGCCATGTAGTTTGTCAGAGAGACACTCTTAAAAATTTTACTCGAGCCGCAGATAGGTCTTCTAGACCAAGATTGAGTTTTGATTCCAATTTTCTAAATCCTTTGATACTATTGACTTTGAAAACCAATGAGATTTGTTGTCTTCGGAATCCAAACCGTTACTAAACTAGCATCAACCATATGTCGTTTTTCAAATGATCTCCCCTTTTTTCTCATTTTGAATTCAAATCGTGAAATGCACTTTCAATTTTACTTTTGCAAGCATTCTAACAGCAGGTAACTTACGTCATAAGACAATTTGAGTGTGCTTCACCCCTAGCAAGCACTTAAATGGAAATCAAACTCCTTGGCCAGTGTGTATATCTTATTCAAAATGGCAAAAAAATTAAGTTCACATTGAGTTTGGGGCTGAGAAACGCGTTAATAAATGTATTTAGTTAAAAAAAACACTCACTTGTTTCTGATGTTTGAATCGAAATTTGTTTGGGCTTAACCCATATCAAATCATAGTTCTTTCAGAATTTGAATTGTTGTATCGATTAATCTGCACGAAGTAAATTGAATTTCACAACGGTTATCCATTCTCGAATAAAATCATTTATCGAAAACATAATTTCCAAAATGAGTTTAAGCTTGTAAAATGTTCATCATGTGATCAACAGTTCTCGTGTTGAAAATATTTGACAAACTCCTCTAATTTAAAATATTTGAAAATTTAATTATTTTATTTTCTTAATTATTATATACTTTAATCAAAAGCATTATTTGATTTGTTATAAAAAGTCTAAAATTGGTATTGAACTAGCGATAGAATATACTCTTCGATTACTAATCAATGTATTGATTAAGTGAGAGTATTCATATGGATAATTGTCATTTGACAAAAAATGATGTTACGAAACAAAATCCTATATATTTCTTCCTAACACATGCAATAATGAGACGTTTCGCATTTCAAGTTGCTAAAACAACTATGAATTTCTTTCAAAACCAACAAGGTAATGAAGCGGGGATTTCATAAGTCAAATCCTTCATAAAACATTAATACCTATATAAAAACTAAAATCTATATGCTTTAAACACAGAAACAGCTAACCAATCTATTGAAAGGCATTTGAAAAAAATGGATTAAACCAAAAGTTCACATCGAAATTGCTCACAAATCACAGTAACGTTGAATGATTAATTTTATTGTCAGGATATTATGTATTATAAATTCCTACCAACTTCTCAGACAGACAATAAAAAAATTTATTTGAGTTTTTTTTAGGAGCAATATTGAAGCAATCACCAAAAACAACCCGATAAGGCGAGAGAACTCTTGAGTTTCGCTGAAGGATAATGCGTCTAACCTCGGCGCCATCATTATTAGTCCATCTATAGCAAAACATTCAACAAATATGTCGCCACAAGCACCGTATTCTCTTGATATGTCACTGCGCCACCTTTTCTCCTTCTCACGGTTGAAATTGCCTCTTCGTGGTCAACATTTTGAATTCATGATTTCGATCAAAGAAAATTTTCAAGAAACTCTGGAAGCCATTCCGAAAAACGACCAGAACACCGTGTTTTCGGGATGCGAACTTATGATGCTTCTAATTTTTTCTTTTATGAAAATTACAAAAACCGATCTCAGTTTTATATATCAGATGCTCGTTTTTACGAATTCGTTAGGATCGGTAAAATAGTTTACATAAAATAAAAAATACTGTATTAGAATAAAAAGATATCTGCTTTTTTTTATCAAACTAATTTTCCTTCATTGATAAAATACTACTAGAAATAGTTGTTTATAATGCACAATAAGAAACACAAGCGAAATAAGATTCATACTCAAAAACGCTATTTACTTTTACTTTATAAATAAACAAAGATCTTCTATCCCTTTTTTTTTTGATTAAAAACTACATTTAAAAAAATATTTTTCCGTTTTTTCTAAGTATAAAAGCATTTTGCTTTTTTCCCCCACAAAAAAAGTACTTTAGTTTCTGTTAACTCTTCAGCTGCTTGTTATATATATATATATATATATATATATATATATATATATATATATATATATATATATATATATATATATATATATATATATATATAATATATATATATATATATATATATATATATATATATATATATATATATATATATATATATATATATATATATATATATATAAATATATATATATATATAAATATATATATATATATATATATATATATATATAAATATATAAATATATATATATATATATATATATATATATATATATATATATATATATATATATATATATATATATATATATATATATATATATATATATATATATATAATATATATATATATATATATATATATATATAATATATATATATATATATATATATATATATATATATATATATATATATATATATATATATATATATATATATATATATATATATATATATATATATATATATATATATATATATATATATATATATATATATATATATATATATATATATATATATAGGTGACCTTTGAACTATAACCTTTCCTTATTCTATATCTGAAAGCTCTTTTTCGTTCTTATTCATTATAAAAGCAATAGTTTCATTATTCGATATATCTTTCATATGTAATCCCACATGAATGTCAACATTTAAAAAATCTTCGAAAGAAATTTCTGGCAGCAAAGCCTGTAAGCATCGCTTCGTTGTTCAAGAAGGAATCAAGTTCTTAGAAGCCATATTAAACAGAAAAATAATTAAAAAAATTAAATTGCCCTTGTCGATTTAAACTAACCATAAAATGGATATTTCGTCTTGTCTTTTTCCTTTTGCGTTTTCTGCTGTTCTATTGTCCACACGTGTTAATGGTTTAAATCTATGGAAAAGGGCTTCTCAAACCGAAGCTTTGGCCCTTATATAAGAGATGGTTTTATTAACAAAATGAACTTCGACACTATTCTCAGACATTGGATGGTGAACTTCGCCTTGTTTGCTGCCCCTCGAAGAATGCAATTGGAAGGCTTGCAGCAAATTCGTCCACAAGTCAAAAGTATGACGTTGTCTCAATACAATGTGACGCAGATGAAAGGTTATCTGACGTCGCGGATAATTTAAACCAATGAGAATCGTAATAAAGTAACGTACTCATGATCTCAACTGTAACGGAAGAAGCAATCACTTTAGGGTTAAAAGTTATCAGATCATAAAAAGAACAATTTGCCAGAAACGAAAGTTAGAAAAAGAGATTTTTCAAACTGTTAGTTCGTAAAAAGGAGCTAAAATTATGTATCTTTGGTGTCAAGGTATGCTAGCTCATGGAAAACCAGAGTGTTCGTTAATTAGAGGTTCGTAAAAATGAGCGTCTATTGTATTATCTCTTATGCTGACCTTTATCCGTAAAACGAGGTAAATATATGATTGAGGTCTATTTTCTCCAGAAAGTTTGTAATTCACCTTATGGTTTTCCTACCAGCATAAGATAAGCGTCCACTTTAAGCTGTTGTTATAAAATGTTTAATCAGTTTTACCGATATGAAAAAATGACAACAATAATAAATATGATTAGGAGAGGGTCGGTGCAGTTCTCTAAAATAAAGTAAGCACAATCAGCAACAGCACAAAGAGCAAAACGCAGCCCTTGAACTGCAGTGAGAAACTGAGTCCTTGTGCAAAAGATGTGCGTAATGAATGCCGAATAGTGAAATTATGTGCTAAAATATTATTGATTAGTAAAATCTTTCCACATAAAATATATATCCTGTATTGATATATATCTGTTAAGGATATTGCTTACTATAATGAATTATAGTGAATTGTGAAATTAAGTACTAAATTATTATCATCTAATATTTTAGTACATAATTTCTTAACAACTAGTACATAAAAATTAATAAAAATTTTCGTAAATATACATCGTAACCAATATTTTAGTACATAACCTTTTTTAACAACTAGTACATAATTAATAAAAATATTTCATAAATGTATATCTTCTATTTTCATTTTTGTATTTGTAGCATTTAACATTATTGCTTACTACAGATAATAGTGAAATTATGTACCAAAGTATTATCGATTAATATTTTAGTACATAATCTTTTTTAACATCTATAGTATATAATTCATAAGAACCTTTCATAAATGTATTTCTCCTATTTAAATTTTTGTGTTTGTAGCATCTAACAATATTGCTTACTACAGAGAATAATGAAATTATGTACTAAAATATTTAAAGACCAATATTTTAGTACATAATCTTTTTTAACAACTAGTATATAATTCATAAACACCTTTCATAAATGCATATCTTCTATTTTCATTTTTGTATTTGTAGCATTTAACATTATTGCTTACTACAGATAATAGTGAAATTATGTACCAAAGTATTATCGATTAATATTTTAGTACATAATCTTTTTTAACATCTATAGTATATAATTCATAAGAACCTTTCATAAATGTATTTCTCCTATTTAAATTTTTGTGTTTGTAGCATCTAACAATATTGCTTACTACAGAGAATAATGAAATTATGTACTAAAATATTTAAAGACCAATATTTTAGTACATAATCTTTTTTAACAACTAGTATATAATTCATAAACACCTTTCATAAATGCATATCTTCTATTTTCATTTTTGTATTTGTAGCATTTAACATTATTGCTTACTACAGATAATAGTGAAATTATGTACCAAAGTATTATCGATTAATATTTTAGTACATAATCTTTTTTAACATCTATAGTATATAATTCATAAGAACCTTTCATAAATGTATTTCTCCTATTTAAATTTTTGTGTTTGTAGCATCTAACAATATTGCTTACTACAGAGAATAATGAAATTATGTACTAAAATATTTAAAGACCAATATTTTAGTACATAATCTTTTTTAACAACTAGTATATAATTCATAAACACCTTTCATAAATGCATATCTTCTATTTTCATTTTTGTATTTGTAGCATTTAACATTATTGCTTACTACAGATAATAGTGAAATTATGTACCAAAGTATTATCGATTAATATTTTAGTACATAATATCTACTAACAACTAGTACATATAATTAATAAAACCTTCCCTTTATTTCATTTCTGTGTTTATAGTATTTAACGATATTGTTTTCTAAGAAGTTGTTTTATCTTTAAATAGATGTGTTTGTTCTTGTTTCCAATGGAGATGTGTTCTTGAGATAAGTATATAAGAAATATCCTTAGATCGGCACAGCTATCTATAACCCAGCATGCTAAATCCTGAATTTGGTGATTGTTGACTGATAAGAATTATATAGAATATTCAATTTTGGCAACCCTAATAACGTCATAGCGATAAGATATAGAACATTTTGTTCCGTTTTTTCGAATTTTATTAAGAATATTTGAGAGGATGCACGTCGCCTGAATTTCTTTTTTTAATGCTCTGCAGATTTCTGGACCTTTAAAATACTTGAATTCCACAGGTTGTATTGTTCCTTTTTATTATTTTAAATGAATTTTTTTCAAGCATAAAGTGGCTGTTTCCTTCGTTTTAATTGAGATCATGATTACGTCACTTTATTACAATTCTCATTGGCTTAAAATATCCATGACGTCAGACAAAGTTTCATCTACGCCACATCGTATTGAAACTGCGTCATAAATATGACTTGCAAAAGGAATTCGCTGCCAGCTTTTCGATCGCATTCTTCGAACGGTAGCAAACAAGGCGAAGTTCTCCATCTGAATGTCTGAGTGTCGTCAGCGATGAGAAAAAATCCATTCATGATTTTTTCCAGGAATAAAAAAGTTACTTTTTAATTATAACCTTTTCCGTTTGCAAATTTTTTCAAAATAATGATAGTTATCTGTTGCTCTAAATAATTAGTTTTCAGATTTTTAGATGTTAAGATATCGATTCCGAAACTGAGCACATTGAAAATAGAACAGAAGAAAAAGAAAAATGAAAAATACACGGCATCCATTTCATAGTTAGTTTAAACTGACAAGGACGATTAAAATTTTTTTAACAATAAAATTAAACATAATATAAAAAAGCGATGATATATTGTAAGTGCATTTGCTACAATTTTTTAAATTTTATTATGCATTAATTGCTTAAAGTTAATATTTAAAATATGTCGTCATATCCTTTTTGTAGTTAATGTATGGCATTTTTATTTTTATATTATTAAAATAAGAACATCTTTTATAAATTAATTGTTTATTTAAAGTGTATTCTTTTAATTTTTATTTACATTTACAAAAATGATGTTTCTATATATTTTTTTAAAATTATTAGATTAAATTTAAATTACACTTTATATTTATTTTTTGCGAATGTTTTCACTGCAATTCATACTTCCATTTTCTTAAATTTCGTATGTATCGCTTTCGAAATTATTGCTCACATACTTTTCTTATTTACATTAACGAAATTGATATTCTTACATTTTTCTTTTCTAATTAACATAGTTTAGTATTCATTCTTTTGCTAATGTTTCTTATATTTTCATTAGAATTTTTGTTCTGATTTTTCTAGAATTCCTATTTACATTTTAAAATTATTATTCGTATATTTTCCTTATTTGTATTGATTTACGAAATTAATGGCCTTATATTTTCTTATTTTAGGATTAAATTTATTATATTATCAGGATTAAATTTATTATGTAGATACATAAACTTTTTCAGGAACGAATTTGTTACGTCACAAATACGACGCAACTGCACAGTGTGTTTTATTATTTGAAAAACATTGTGAGGAATGTTTTAAATTCAGAAAGTATTTTGAGGAAAATGTAATAAAATTTGTTTCATATCACCATTTCTAGTACTTTTAAATAGCAGTAATATTAAAAATAAATATAAAAAGAATTAAATAAAAATGATGAGAAGAAACAATACAACTTAGAAATAATATATTCGATCAAGTTGCCAAAATAAGAGGGATTAAATGTTTTTTACAGGAAAAAATAACAGGAATTCGCTATCATTTTAAAGCGATTAAAGTGCAGGAAAAAGATGGCTGAGAAATTCACCAACTATCCAATTTCGCCCCAATGATACAGATTTTAATATATATTATTTTCATGTTCCCTTAAATTTGCTTTAAAAATTTGATTAAAAAAATTAACAAGAAATAGTTTTCTCTTTTCAGAATCGAAAATAAAAGATTTAATTTTAGATTCTGAAAAGTAAATAAACAACGAAAAATTTTTTTCTTAATATAAATGGTACATTGCAAACGGTAATTTATCACTAATTAAATAATTCACTATTTAGTAATTGTTCGAATAAAATGTCATCATTTTGATTAATTTTATTAATGCAATGTAATTTGCTTGAGAATTTTTTGTAATATTTAAACAGCCTAAATATTTGGGAAAATAATTTCAAAGTATTTAATAATTAGTGCCACGAAATAGATTTTAAATGTAAACAAGCAAGTGTTTATTTTCATTTTATATTAAAATGTAATTTCACAGAATATTTTCCCCGAAACAACACTTGCTCATTTAATTAATTCCCATTTAATTAATATAAACCTTTCCTATTATTCTCTGGCATGGTTTCTAATTAATTTCTTCCACTAACACGTTTCATTTTATTCATATTATTTTTGTTTATTTAGAAAAGAATTTTATTTGTTATGTCATAGGTCTTCTTTTATTCTTCAGATTTTATTGTTTGTTTTGGAAGCTATCTTCTAACACAGTTTCTAAGATTTCATGAGAAGTGCATTAATTGATTAGTTATTTTGAGAGGTCTATCTGTGCATAAAGTTCAGAGTTCATTTAGTTTTGAAATTAATTAAATCCTGCATGAATTCGATGGAACATATTTTTTATTATTTTTAAATAACCGATGTTCACACACTTGATAAAAATAAGAGAATCTTCAACAAGAATATTTTTTTCTTATTTCTTTTAAAGCATTTTAAACTATGTATCTTAACGGAAAAAAATATTATAAATTCATAGAAATATATTTCTTAAATTGAATTTCTATGAATTCGTCTCATTTCCTAGTAAATATGCATTAAATTCTTCAAATTTAATGAAGATTCCGAAAAGGAATAGTAATATTACTTAAATAATATTACTTAATTAATAAAAGGAAAGAATAATATTACTTTTTTTAAAATTTGTAATACATATTGCTGAATGACGAACTGAATGATTAATAGTCAGGCCCTCTATTCAAAAGGTATTAAGTTCGATTCTGATCAATCAAATATGGACATTTTGGTGGCCTAAGACTGTTGTAAGGAATATTTAATTCCACTTCATAATTGTCTTCCTGGAGGACGGCCATCCCCACAGACTTCTACGCAGAAGGCAGAAGCACTACACCACCTTGCGTTGTTCAGTAATGACTAGGACCACAACCCCTCCTTGAAAAAGTACCTGCGATATTTACACTTCAAGCTATAAGGCCGCGGGGGCCTGGTTGATTTGGGCTTCGTTCTTATGATCGGTAGGTAGTGAGTTCGAATCCGGCTTAACCGAAGATCCGTCGTGTTCGCTAAAGGCGGCTGGGGCACGTTAAAACTGGGCATGGTCGCAATTTCCTCCAGGTGAAATGATACCTCTGGGGTGGTAGGATAAGTATTGGGGGTCTTCTGCTTGGTCCTTGCTTTAAAATCACGAAGCCTCCAATCGGCTGCTTCTATCTGACAGGTAGAGCCCAACTCAGGCCTCGGTACAGAGAAGTATGCTGGTGCATCAGCAACACTTGAAGCTATTGATTCAAGTGTTGGACGGAGTTAGATTTAGTGCAGAGAGATCCTAAGCAAATTGTTTTAAATAATCCAGAACTTCAATGGCGATTCGAAGCCCAGTGGCGCATTGGTAACTCTTCTCTGAAGGGGCATGTCCGAGGTTCGATCCACGGGATGAGCCAGGTTGACTCAGCCCTTCATTCCATCAGTGGGTCGATAACTGAGAACCAAGCATGCTTGGGAACTAAGCACTCGGGGCTTCAAGTTAGATTGACCACCCAACCGTGACATATACTTCATACCTCAATGTCCTCGGTCATGAAAACAGGTGTGGTCATTACAGGTCTTAATCCCTATATGAGGTGTCATGCCACAGAGTTTATTTAGTTTTAATCCAGAATTTCAACATCATTATTGCGCATACAGTTAGCTATCCTCAATTCGAAAGACTTACGATTTTCTAATAAAAATGTGAATCAAGTCCCTCAACCATAAAATAAAAAAATGAGAAAAACAGAGTATATAAAACCATCGGAAACGACAAAAGCATCCAATTAAGTTGGCAAGAAAGAGATTTTTAACAATTTAAGTTGGTAAACGGGAATTAAACCTAGTAATGTGTCTGTGAGGCTCTTTTAAGGTCCAGACACTGATCCGTAAAATCGTGACTGTTCCTTGAAGGATAAAGGTAGAGAGCGTCTACCTTTCAGTGTACTACAAAAAGAAAATCTGTGTGATATTTCACATTCTCACCTAATTATATATATATATATATATATATATACATATATATATATATATATATATATATATATATATATATATATATATATATATATACTCATAAAAAGATTTTCCAAGAATTAACTTTGGTATTAAAATAACTAATGCATTTATCAATTATATTTTTAGGGATATTTCACAATAGGAAAATGAAATTATTATTAAACTAATTTTAATAATCAACCAATCGGCGGATCCCACCCCCGAGCTGATTTACCTCCACCCCCGGGACAAGGAATTCCTGGGATTCCAATAATTTCCGAAAGGGGAACAGCGCAGTAAAATGACGCTATAAATTTTTATGAAGAAAGATATGGAGCGAGAAGGCAGAATAAAACAATTTGCAGAGGGAATAATCACCATAACTCTTTTTCCCTCCCGCCCCACCCCTTTTACAGCTCTTGCTCTTCCCTTGACCTGTTGCTATGGTTACCTGGGTAGTGAAAGGATGACTGCGGAAACATATTGCTCTGGGATAGGTGTTGATTCTATTTATAACTGATGTATGAGGGAGACGTTGTGAAGAAACACGGGCCTCTTAAGTTGGAGGGATTTTCCCTCCCCCCTTTTTTTCGGCTTCCTGGAAACAGAAGATGTGCCGCTTCCAAATGAACTCTATCTGCTTACAAGTAATGGAAAAGGGAATTTCGGGTTTTGGCGGTACGAGCCAGCTTTTTCAGGGTTATTGGAAATTTAAACAGATGCGACTTTCTTATTTTTTATTCGATTCGAACTATTTACATGTTTCGAAAAGCATTTTTGCTCGAAATTCGTGTTTTGTTTGAGAATATGGAATGTAATCTCTTTACAGAGAAGGAAACATTCTTAAAAGGGGAAGATCGCATAGTGTAAATCTGCTGACGGATGCTGAAAATATTTTGTATGAAAAATGCGCAAATACCAATATTTTAATATATTTCTGATATTAATTTTTTTTAAAAGAACATATATAGAGGGAATACAAAAATCAATAAATTGAATTTAACTTATAAACATGCAAAAATTATACTTCGAATGAAACGTTATTTGAAATATCATTTGTGAATCTAAAACTGAACGTCATACTGAAATAATACTTCGTTAGGTAAAACTGAAATAATATTTCATTGGGTAAAACTGAACGTCATACTGAAATGATGCTTGATTGAATAAAACTGAAATAATACTTCATTAGGTAAAACTAAAATCATATTTCATTAGGAACAACTAAACGTCATAGTGAAATGATGCTTCATTGGATAAAACTAAACGTTATACTAAACTGATGCTTCATTATGTAAAACTGAACGACTGACTGAAATTATGCTTCATTAGGTAAAACTGAACGTTTATCTACAATTTGGTATTCATCAGCTATAGCAATACCAGTTGATTGTTCATACTACAGTCACTTTATTTGCCCAAGAGGACTCATTTATTGTTTGTTGCTATAAAATTTTAATTTTTTAACATCAGAGTTAACTTACCCAGGATGTACACCTTGAAGTTGGATGTCGAACCATTACAAATATATATGCACGAGATGGGGATCAAACCCACTAACTGATGAAGTGAAGACCAGAAAGCTAAATCATTCAATTGCCAACCCTGCTTACCGATGGCAGCCATGATTTTATAGACCCTCCAACTGTTGAACTAACGAACTGCTGAAATAAAATCCGACAGATTGTTCAGTGCTTCAACCCCAGAAAGGCTTAGACACCAAAAGGATGTTCAACTTTGTAGAGTTATTTAAAACAAATTGTTAACAGGACCGGGATTGGTTTTCTTTTATTGTCACATTTTGTACACAAGGGCTTATTTGACAAGAGGCCTATGGTATAAACCAAGTTGTTTTGGTGCCTTTGATCCTGAAAAATTCTCAGTGGCGAAAACTAGTGCGCAATCATCTTATTGGTGATCCAATTAACCAAATAATTTGATTTGTTTACAAATTTACGGTCTCTTTTGATAAATGAGAGTGATTCAATCAATGCCAACAGTTTAATGTTCCGGACTACTACAAATATTCAAACCGATGGAGCAATTGAACCCATCGAACTGGTTCACTGGAACGAACTAGTTCAATCAATACCTGAAGACCAGGGCGTTGACTGATCTGCTCCTAACTCCGCGAATCGTCAAGTAAATAAATCACATCCTATAAATTAAAATCTTCTTAATATCGTATTTCTTTCAGCATTCTAGTCTTTAAATGTGGAGTTGTTGAATTCTTTCTATCATTTCAGGACAATAAAAAGATCAAATAATATTAACTTAACTTACTTTTCTAGTTAAATAGGTACGTCACTAATATATGAATGCAAAGTGGAATTTAAATGAATTAGATACAAATGGAATAATTTGACGTATTTTTTGGAAAAGGAACAGCAATTTTGGGGAAGTAGCTACATATTGATCTCCAGTATTAAAAATAGGTTTTTTTCTTAGAAACTTACATCACTAATAGTTTGAATTATTATAAAAATGGAAATACTGAATGGTTTTGAAAATTATAAATGTTAGGTGTAATACGTAAAACTTTCATAGTAGTATAAAAAGTCCTAAAAATGATTACAAACATGCATAATTTCATCTTTCTGCTACCAGTCAATATTTGAAGTTATTGCCATTTGGTGAATGTTGTTAGTTATTTATTCCTTATTTATAAACAATCAATTTATTAAATATGAATTCTTTTGAAAGATATTTTGAGATGATGAGGATTTCAATACTTTTGATTGCACAGAAGGGACTGTAGCTTATAGACCAGACTCTCGGTCTCTGGTTAAATAAAAAGGCTTAGTTTCGTTTCAATATTTTAAAGACAATGTTTGTCATTCATTTAAACAGCAATTAACTCCAATTTGAACTCATCGTAATTCACTTGAACAGCAAATAACTCCAATTTGAACTCATTGTAATTCATTTCAACAGCAACTAACTCCGATTTGAACTCATCGTAATTCACTTGAACAGCAACTAACTCCGATTTGTACTCATCGTAATTCATCTAAACAGCAACTAACTCCGATTTGAATTCATTGTAATTCACTTGAACAGCAATTAACTCCGATTTGAACTCATCGTAATTCATTTAAACAGCAATTAACTCCAATTTGAATTCATCGTAATTCATTTAAACAGCAACTAACTCCGATTTGAATTCATTGTAATTCACTTGAACAGCAATTAACTCCGATTTGAACTCATCGTAATTCACTTGAACAACAACTAACTCCGATTTGAACTCATCGTAATTCATTTAAACAGCAACTAACTCCGATTTGAATTCATCGTAATTCACTTGAACAGCAACTAACTCCGATTTGAACTCATCGTAATTCACTTGAACAACAACTAACTCCGATTTGAACTCATCGTAATTCATTTCAACAGCAATTAACTCCGATTTAAATTCATCGTAATTCACTTGAACAGCAATTAACTCCGATTTGAATTCATCGTAATTCACTTGAATAGCAACTAACTCCGATTTGGACTCATCGTAATTCATTTCAACAGCAACTAACTCCGATTTGAACTCATCGTAATTCATTTAAATAGCAATTAACTCCGATTTGAACTCATTGTAAATCATTTCAACTCAAATCAAGGCCGACTAATTGACATAGCAATTAACGTCTAACTCCTTAGTTAACTTCAGGATGTTGAATATTGAATTTCTTTAACAAATTCCCGTATGTGGGCCTCATCGATATCGTAAAGCCATAAAAAATGCTCTGTATCTTGAACGCCACAATCCTTGAACTTTCGGAACCCAACCTTCATGGTATCATGTGATACTACAGTAGTAGCCAACACCTGATTGGATGAAATTATGTGGCTAATGTTTTGCAACAAAACAACAGAAGTAAATGATGGTTCTAATCTGGTAACTTGATAATTCCATTTCAGATGCCTCACAACACAGAGTTCAAAAGCAAGTCTCCTTTCATCGTGTGACAAAATATAAACGGACGCACCAGCGTAAACTATTTGCGCTTATGATATTAGCGGTATTACTCAATAAATAAATTGTATATTTTATGGAAATATAGTTATCGATTATAAATAGTAAGCAAAATATTGTTTCTCTAATTTTGCATCTTTATAAAGAGGAAATTCTTTTTTACCTGTTGAGAGAGAGAGAGAGATACAATTTAATACTTAAATCTATTGTTGGCTGTAAACATGTAAGGATAAAATGGAGTTAGATTTTGGCATATATATATTTATATATATATATATATATATATATATATATATATATATATATATATATATATATATATATATATATATATATATATATATATATATATATGCTTCTATGCTTCTGTTTTATTATATAACTTTATGAAGTTACAAATTTAAAAATTTTCTACATAAAAAAATCCTTAATTTAAATGACACAAAGTGTCATAATTCAGTACACTTATCAGGGTGATTAGTCACATTAATTAAAATGCTTTCCATTCTAGTCAAGCGTTTCTTAAAAAATTGTTTCGTTGAATAAACTTTTTGTCGTCATTGAATTACGAACTACATTAATTTTTTTAACAGTTGTTTTTGTTTCCGCAAAAAACTGTGCACTTAAAATAAGGGAAAATACTTTTTATATTTTGATACCATTATATATATATATATATATATATATATATATATATATATATAATTTGAATTATTAGATAATTATAATTAAGAGTGTGATATGCTATTAACTTGAATTAATATCTAATTTTATATCCAATTTATGATCTATCAAACAGTTACATTTTTAAGAAAACTAATTTCTCAATCATAAAAAAGTTAATTGTAATACATACAGTTTTTATGAGTAAAAGTTTATAGTTTATTTTCCGTAAACATTTTAAAAGTTTTTTCTTTATTGTTAAATTATCTTTAAAAATTGTAAAAGTAAATGGAAAAGTATTTTCTTTATTGTTAATAATCTCTATTGTTAAATTTTACAGTATTTTTCTGTAAGAAAATAAAATAGTTTTTTTATTGGCGCACTAGTTTCCAAAAAAAAAAATTGTAAAATCAACAGGTCTTTTCTACATTGCTTGCAGCCGCCCGAAGTTTGTGGGGATATCACGATTCCTGATGACGTAACAACACTTGAAGCCAGTTATCAGATTGAACTCATCTGATTATCCCTTAGCTTGCAGACCCAAATAACAGTTCTTGGAGTTGGCTGTAACTCTAGTACGTCCACTACTATGCATTCCTAACATCGTATCTTTATTTTGATAGCAATTCCGCTAACGGCTAATGATTGAAAGGTTAAAATTTACGTCCCGAGACACTTCCAATAAACGTTCCCTAGAAAGGACGTACCTGATTACACACCAACACATGTTTTCAAGCAAGTATCCTCGACGACTTGTTTTCAGAAATTTAGTACAAAGAAATGAACACAAACATACGTAATATCTAATAGCAGGGGAAAAATAACAACTGCTGAAATGAAACGGCTTATGTATAACGTGTTATAAGGCCCCATTTGTTGTTAAACATATTTTACTGAGGGACTGCTTTCGCATATCACTTCACATTACATATGCAAATTTTCTTCTCAAGTTACGCTAATTTTACTGTTTGTTGCTTATATTTTGTGTCAATGCACAGCAACAGAAATTGTCTGCTTTAAGTATGAGCTAGAATATAAAAATGGAAATGTATGATTGACCTTCGTAGGCCTTACAATTCCTCAAAAAAGAGATTTACAGTACTGACCAGGTACTGCTCGTCCATGCAGTCAATGTGCGGTCCTATGACGGTGAAGTACTTCATGCCCTGCGGTGGGGATGCGTACGGGATGTCGACGGTCACTTTGACGTAGTAGCGGACGGTGCAGGACCTTGACTCGAAGCTACAGGGGAGAGAGCTCTCGGGTAGCTGGAACCGGAATGGGAAGGAGTGCCGGCCTCTGGGCAGGATGGGCATGTTCCCTTCCAGTTTTTCTGCAAACAAAGGAAAAAAGTTAGAGCAAAATATTACAAGGCATAGCAAAAAAATCTAATAAGGAAATTTTTCTCTTAGAATCTCTGGTACAAAAGAAGTCAAATGATGAAGCCAGTAAATTTCTCTCAACTCTGTACCTTATATTTTTTATAATATGGGAATTTAAAAAGTGATGTCATCATATAAACAGAAATTATTGCGCACTAGAATCTGTATTAGACAAGCCGGTGGCTGGGATGGGAAAGGTGTCGCCTCTGTAACTTTAGGGCAGTGTATTCTATACCAACCAAGACGAAGATTTATCGTGTTCGATTAGGGTGATTGGGTCACATAAAATATTTCATGGTAGCAAAGTCCACCCAG
This sequence comes from Latrodectus hesperus, assembly GCA_037975125.1. Lineage (NCBI taxonomy): Eukaryota > Metazoa > Arthropoda > Arachnida > Araneae > Theridiidae > Latrodectus > Latrodectus hesperus. Next base: position 74,438,335 of record CM075861.1, read on the forward strand.
TGTCATGTTGCTCTTAGGGGTGGTAAATGAACTTTGGGGTCTTTTTAGTCTTAGTTTCTAAATGACGAAGACCCAGTCACTTGCAAGGTCATGATAGCACTTTCACAAAGTGCCCCAGTACATCAAGTGACCATTTGTTGAAAAAATTAAAAAAGAAACCTAGAATGGATGTGTGTAATAATAATATCAATAATAAGAGAGGTTTGAAACGTCCTTGCCTTTTGAAATTAAACCATGAAGTACTTATCTTTTTTAATTTTTTTCTGTTCTATTGCCAACATGCGAATGGCTTGAATTAACGTGAAATGCTTGTCGAACTATAGTTTTGGAATTTATGAATTGATTCATGTGTTTCAGTGAAAACAGATTTTCAGTTTCGAATCCAGTGAGTTGATGTCGCCACGTCACCACTCGAAATGGATGTCACATGTTCGAAGTTCTTGGACGATGGTTATATGACCTGTATCAACGTGCACGTGTCTCATATAAATTTGAGCTCGTGGATCCATGGTTCTGGAATAATTAATGTACTGTGCGAATAATTAATGTTTTGCGAAAATTCCTCAACAAATTTTCCATTTCAAATTGAAAAAGTCGATGGCACCGATTTTTTTACCCGAAATGGATATGACAGTGTTCGAAACCATGGACAAGAGGCCTGTGTCAAAGCTCATGGTTCGTATTCAACCGAAGTGTCTTGGGGCCACGATTACGGCGTTCGTTTACCTATCGATGTTTTCCAGTAACATTCATTTAAACAATTTCGAGTCGCGTGAGTTGAATTTGCCGATTTTTCTCCCAAATTCAATGACATTTGGCAAAATCAATGGACGATAGTTAAAAGCATGTGTCAACGTAAAAGTAGCCAAATCATCTTGAAAGATATTGTCCAATTACAAGCAATGTAAAGTAAGTAGACATTAAGCTGAACGAAACAAACAGCTACGTCAGGGTTAAAAATATTAGATAGCATGAATAGTATTTGGTACACAAAATCATGGTATGGTAGCCACGCAACGTCAGTATTGCTACATTGCGTGCCTCGGAATAGGGAATAAATAAAAACATTTTTGCTGTCAAAACTTCAAAAATAAACGAATAAATTCCAAAACACTATTCATATCCTATCCCACGTCGTATAGGACAAATATCATGAAACATTTTGCACAGAAGAAATAAGGAATTTAGGAAAATACAAATTATATTGTCAGCCATTTTCGCCAAAAAATATGTCACCAAAAGTTGCAAATTTTAAATTCTTTTCCTAAATTATGGGAGAGAAAACAGTGCAATTAACTGACATTTTAATTAAAACAAATAAATAAAAAATTTTAACCACAAACTTGCTTGCAATAAATTTAAAAATACAAAGTATGAACTTAAATACAGAGTGCGTCATATAAAACCGCTGTGTAAAGTCAGCGCATATAATAAGATGTATAATGTTGCGTACTCAGAATTCGTAGATCAAGAACCACGCAATTTAACGAGATAAAATTAGATTTAATTACAGAATGCCACAAAAATACAGTGGTTTGCAGTACTACTCAATTCACAACGCAATCTAGCCAGCGTACAAAACAGTTCACAATATTTCACACACACAATACACAAGAAATAGCTCTCTCTCTCTCTCACAGCCACATCCGTGCCCTGTGAGAAACTGATATCAACTGACTGACTGCGCATACTCGTTGGAAGCCTCTATATATAGTATCCGAAAAGATTCCAGATTTTTCTAGAACATTCTGGTCAAATGTCGCCAACTTGGTGAAAAAATTGGCAATGTATTTCCAAATTTGGCGCCAAAAATGAAGTTGGCAGAAACGGTACAAACTTGGCGAAATATCGCCAATTTGGCGAGTTTTCCATAGAACTACTGTATTTCTAAAGTAAAGCGCAGCCTATGGACGCTATTAGAGAGCGCTATAAAAAGTCCTCTAATCAAGCTATTTACACCAAACTAATTGTAATTTTTACATTCTAAAATGCAGTTTAGGAATAAATTAACACATCAGGATAAGAATATATATAATATTTACAGAATTCGTAACAATAATTATTGTTCACTTTGTAAGTGCTTAAAGTATTCTCCACTCACTCCACCACATATGTGCGCATGCTTGAAATGATTTATAAATATATACTCTTGTCACTTCTAGAGTTGTGATGCTATTGATGACACCTTGTATCCTGATCTGGAGTTCTTTGATTGAGTGTGGATTTATTTCGTAAAATCTTCCCTTTAACGGTCCCCACAAGTAAAAATCCCAAAGTGGACAGGTCATGCGGCCGAGGAGACCACAAGCTTTTGCTGATCGTCTTATAAAAAGTGAACACATCAACAATCATGATCTGCTCCGTGGCATGTTGCACTGTCCTGCTGAAAGTACCATAACTGATACTTCTCTTCTGGAAAGTGTGAAAAAACTCCTCTAGGATTCCCAAATCGAATTCACTGTCTTTAAGAATATGGGCTTCCTACACAAAGATTTTGCTGCCAAAAATAATTTGCGAATACAAATAAATAATTGAAAAAAAATGCAATAGCATGCTGTAATAACACGATGAACCAGTTCTGTATAACCTTTGACGCAGCATTTGGCTATGCATTATTTTCATAGAAATAGTTGACAAGATAATACTTATGTATCCTTATTTGAGTTGGGCCTATATTTTATAGTGATCTCCGGACAACATTAAAAGCACCAATACTCCATGTGGGAATCAAACCCTCGAAATGTTAAGTTGATACCTGAGATGACGACTAAGATACCTACTTTAAGAAAATCCTGGAAATTTTTTTTAATTTTCTAAGAATTTTTAAAATTCAAAACAATAAATTTTCAACTATTTTGGAGTACATTACCGCGCTTTGTGAATTATGCACGATGTTAAAATTCTAATAATAAAAGCCCATAGCTGAGAGAGAAAAAGAAAAAGTGTTTTGATGCAAAGAAACAGAAATTTTTTAAAATTTTTTTACGAAAAGTAATTGTAAATAAATTAACAAATAATGAAAAATTTTATTATTCCTCAAGTATATATATATATATATATATATATATATATATATATATATATATATATATATATATATATATATATATATATATATATATATATAATTAGAGAGTTTATATTATTTATTATGTCCAATCATTTGAATGCCTATTTTTGATGATTTGTTTCCTTTTTTTATAGATTACGATTGTCCCTGAAATAGCTTATTGGGATTACCTATGAAGAAACATGGTATCTAAATACACTGCGTCTATTTTACTAATACTAACTTTTTATGTTAAAAATAACTATATGATCAAGAAAACATAGATAATTAATTACAAATGTTTTAGAAAGAGAAGACGAAATAAATTCTAATTTCAATTCAAATTCATAATAAAGATATATATATATCTTTATTATGAATATAAAGATATATATATATATATATATATATATATATATATATATATATATATATATATATATATATATATATATATAGAGAGAGAGAGAGAGAGAGAGAGAGAGAGAGAGAGAGAGAGAGAGTGAGAGAAAGAGAGAAATAAAAACACGTTTGCTCAGAATAATCTCATTGTAAGTCTCATCTTAGTGAATAAGTGAATTCAAGTGAATAATCTCATGCTTAATTTTGGTACGATGCTAGACAAACTTTGAGTTGGATTATGCGCTATATTTGGTAAAAACATTCTTGGACTTGTTTGTTCATAGCCGACTGATGGCGGAGAGGTTAGTGTCACTAACTTCGAAGCAGTAGATCACGAGTTCGAATCCTGGTTCAGGCATGGATATTTCTTTCTGTTTGCTTTTCTTCATCACTTTGTTTTCGAGGCGAGGATGGCAGACCCACTCTAGGAGAGGCCCTCACTTAGCCTATTATAGAGCTGAATAAGGGTAAAGGCCAGGCATTAGAAAAAAATGTTAGTTCATATCATTCACTCCATTCAACAGCTCACGGGTTTGGTTCTCGTCAACTTGTGGATATTTGCAACGGTTTGCAATCCATTTAAATTTCTTGGAGCTGATCAAATGAGGCCACAAAATAAATGTCAAATTGGCAGCCAAATACAAAACTTTCATCAATTCGTAAGTTCGAATCCCATTTCAGTGTTTGTAATGGTTTAGAATCCCCTTTAAAATATGCATTCCGGTATTACGTGACCTAGTATGCAAAATGTATCGTTGAGCAATAAAAAACTAGCCGAATTCTCGTATCGAAAACAATTATAGGATGACCAATCCACCATATTATTCAATGTTTCTTCGCTCTGTCAATTTCAGATTTTAAGAATTAAATACTTTGAATACAATTATTCAATAGTACATTCTAGGAGATAAAGTAATCATACTGAACAGAAAGATAAATTGTGAAGAATGCAATGGTCATATCATCTTAAATAATTTAAAATAATTAAAGATGTTTCAAATATGAATAATAAAGTTCGAGTCAACTTCAATACATGGAACCGTAGTGGGGGAACTATTGGCATCACATACGTGTCTGGAGAGTTGATGGTTTTATACCTGACACAACACCTCATGCTGAAAGCACTAATACAAATTCAATATTCCGTAAAGTTCAAAGTCTTCCACTGGAATAATGTGATGTGAAGAGCTCAGATGTCGATATAATCTCTTAATTGTGTTTTGAAATTGTTAGGCACACATTGTTGAAAAACATAAATTATCAGGAATAACTTACTGAGCATTTCAAGTGGCACACGTTCATATGAAAATATGATATTCAAAAAAAAGTGTCAGCTTAAATATTTTATAGCAGAAATACAGGATCTTTAATTTTTTTAATGACAGCGGCCATTGCGTGGCTAACCCTTCACCACAACAAGGCCAGAAACTGCTATTCATGTACGTTAATCGGTAGGCAGCTGTGAACCAAGTCACGGAGGCGAGTAGGATTATCCACGTCACTCCACCACTAACCCGTTAATAGGGCGGGCCACATTCATACATCATCTCAGAAGAAAACAGAGAGAGAGAGAGTGACAATCCAAACTGGTATTCGAACCCGGGACCGACATCTCAGGAGTTGTTGTTGTTGTTGCACCGGCATACTTCCCTGTACCTAGCCCTTAGATGGACTTTACCAGTTGGATTGAAGCAGCCGGATGGAGTGATTTTGAAGCAGGAAGCAAGCAGAAGATTCCCAAGACTTGACCTGCCACCCCCAGATGAGTTACCTCACCTGGAGGACATTGCGGCCAGATTTAGTGTGTCCCGGCCGCCTTTAGCGAAAACAACGGAACAAGTTGCAAAAATATGTGGAGTAACACACTTACAGGAATACATAGAATTACAAATGATGAGAATACAATGTGAAAGAATTACAAAGTATGAAAATACGAAGGATTACAAATAATGACTAAAAACACACCGAAAAAATGAAGAGGAGCTCATAAATTAAAAACATAAATTGAAAAGAGTCCATTAAAATAGGTTGAAGCTGCTAATTGCTTAGTAAAGTCTAAGCACTTAGGCTAAGTCCAAGTACTTAGGCTTGTGATATTAGCAGAGGAGGGTCAATGCTGATTCTTCTTGAGCCACGTGAATAAGCACTCTTGATTAATTAGGAAGTCCATTAGTTGGTTCAGTTTTCATCTAGAGGTCTTGTTAGAGAATACGGTTCGTTTCCAGTTAATAACCCACTGCTTTGCAGGGTTGATAAATGCCACGTGGAAGTGAGTGGGCAGACCGTGAGATAATGTATTGGGTCTCCTTCGTTACCACAGGTACAATTTCGGGTGTCCGTTAGACCCACCCTGTAGAAGTAAGTAGAGAATGGGCCATGGCCGGTCATGAAAAGGATTTCATTCCTGGTCCAATTTAAAGATTTGATGGAAACTGTAGGGATAATTTCATGTACTAGACTACCAGTAGATGCGTTGGACCAGTTGTCCTGCCATTTCTCCTTGATCCAGTTCTGTAGAGTGTGCTTGACTGAGCAGCGTGGTAGGGGGATGTCTACATGATGGAGAGAATAAGAGGCTGCCTCTTTTGTCTCCATGTCAGCTGCCTCATTACCCTCTATTCCAACATGAGCTTTGACCCATCGAAGTTGGATAGAAGGAAAGTCCAGCAGGTAACTTTGAAGTGATCTGACGAGAGGGCTTGATGAAGATGGATTGCAGCTCGATTTGAGAGCTGCCTGACTGTCAGACCAAATAGTGACAGTGGTGTTCTCACAGCTCAGAAGTCAGGAACGTTTACTGCTCAGACAACGGTCGGAATCTTGAAATTAAGGAATTCCAGTAGAAATGAAAAAATGTGTTTTTGATTGGAAGCAGAAAAAAAGTGAGTACTTTTTGCCCAGATCTCAACAATAAAATCTATTATTTTTAACTCAGAATGTTATGATATAGATATATAATTATATGCAAATTGATTATTTGTAGGCACCTGTGTGGCATGATGATAATCATCAAAGAGGCCGACTTTCAAACGTAATTTTTGTTATTACAAAGAGAAGTTTGCATGTTTAAAAAGATGTAACGACCAGAATTTTGCACGCGTTTGATTGGTAGGGATCCAAAAAAGTGTCGGATAAACTTATCCCCCAAAGAAGGGCATATCATATGCTCCTCACTCACTGATTTGTTGAAAGAAGTGGCGTGACATGACATCATCAGTATGGTTCAAAATTCCTTGGCCATATTTGGCAATGCTCAAAGTTCCAGTTGCATTTTAGAATTCCCCCAAAGAGGTGGTACACCTCACACATTTCATAAAGGAGTTACATATTTTGAAAATAAAAGTTACGAGATACATGAGTTATCGATTCAAATCTTATGTGTAAAATGTGTAATCCCTGAGCTACAAACTAGACCAATCTAAAAATAAGAAATAACTAAAATTTAAACATTTTTAAAAGAAAATTGAAAGTATTTCATGTAAATTGAAAGGAATCACAAAACTGAAATGTAATTTTATAGTAATTTAAGAAGTACAGTAAGCTTGCTGGAAGAGAATTCTTTCTTCTGTCTGCAGGCTATGAGTTCGATATCCGACACAGCAGGAAACTGTCACGCTGTGTCGGATATCGAATTCATGACCTGCAGACAGAGTGAATATGATAGAATGACAAAAAAGGATAAAATAACAGTTTCCTACTGTGGTAAGTAGTCTGGTTCATGTTAACGCATGAACTAGACTACCTATCAATAAAAAGTAACTTTATTACCTTCGGTTGCCGCCCACCCTGTCTAGTGGTCAGAGTCCCTGACTACGGATAGGGAAGTCCTGGGTTCGAATCCCGGTTCGGACATGGATGTACTTTCTCTCTCTATTTACCCTGTCTTTGTCGTTTCCTTGTATGAATGAGGTGTGAATGGTTGCCTACCCTATGAACGGGTTCCTATGGCATGTGTGTACTGAAGAAGTCGGACTCCACACCAAAATAGGGTTCCCTTGAAAAAGTGGAGCCGCGCACCCCATATTGCCAGCCTAGCTGGCACACGACAACAACAACAACAACATAACCTTCGGTTCAACAATTCGTGGGTTCTAAATCCCACCCTGGGCTAAGATGCTTGTAAGCGTTTGGAATTTACTCTAAAGTATAGAACCTCGTGTGCAAAAAATTACCATTAATCGTTAAACCAAAAAGTATAACTGAGGTTTAATCTTTTCTTATTTTATCAGAGTTTTAAAACTTAAAAGTCTGATGTCGAAAAAAATTTCTGTAAAAATTCCATGGAATTATATGTCTTTTCTACGACATTCTTCCTTAAAAATGTATTTTTTTTATTTTTTCAACGTCATTGTTTTTCAACAAGTTAATAACTCAAAAAGTGAATTTATATTTTTATTAGTCGATCCAGGGCAAAAGAATACTTTTAACAAGTACTTTACACGTGACGTATTTACTTCCAAAAACCACTTTTATTCAAACTCCTTCAACTTAACAAGTCGCTTCTGTTGCTCCAAACTGTCCATCATCATATTATAAGGATAATTTATTGATATCCAATAACCCTAGATTGAAATTCTTGGTAAAGATCCGGCCTTCCATTATTTTTTTTCTTTTCCTCGTAATTGATCTTTGCTCTGCGCCATCTTTCACTCGCGTTGTCCTCAAGGGATTCGATGTCTTTTTTCCAATGTAAACGCCGTCAGCCATTTCTCGGAAAAAAAAAACTATTAGGCGCCAATAACTGCCCGCAGTTACAGTCACAGAGAGACAAGGAAAGTGCTTCTTTCCCATTTTGAGAGACAACACAGTGTATCCCACAAAACTGTCACGTAGTTCCATCTTTTTTAATATATATATATATATATATATATATATATATATATATATATATATATATATATATATATATATATATGATTTGTTTGGTTAGTTCATTCTTAGAATAAAGGAGAACAGAAAACGATTTTCCAATAGTTTTAGAACTTACATTACAATCGATCCACAAGGGGGTATTCACATATTGCGTAAACACATATTTCTTTACTACTTTTTGCTTTTGAGGAAAATAAAATAAGCCCCCCTTATATTGAATAGGAAATTTTTCCTTATTCTCGTCAATTTATTTGATTGCTTAAATAAAATATTTAAATCAGTTTAAAAGCAATATAATTATTTTTTAATTCCATGATAAAAAATTCGGACAATTTATAAGAATATAGAAAAATTAAGAATACGTGTATTCTTTTATATATATATATATATATATATATATATATATATATATATATATATATATATATATATATATATATATATATATATATATATATATATGTATGTATGTATGTATATATATATAAAAGAACGAACACACTCACAAACACACATTTAGTTTTAGAATAGTTCAAAATTAGAATTGGAATATAATTTAGTTAAAATAAATAATTGAAATTACTTTATACTTATTTTTTCGGACGTAGAAGAGTAGTTATAGTGTGTGACGTTTCTACAAAATACTTAAGAAATATAGACATATCTCTTAAATTCTTTAATTGTGGAATTTAAGAACGCAGAGTGCTTTTGTGCGAATTTTGAAAAGTTCTTTTTGTTTCTGAAAAATGTTGAGTCTGAAATTTTACAACTTGCTTATTAAGCTTTCGGACTTCCTTTCATAATTCTCTGAAACTCTTACGTTAGAATAACAGACTCCCTTTTCCCCTAAGTAACAAAAATAAGCAAATATGAATCTACTCCATAAGTTATTTACGCAATATGTGTACATCCCCCAAAGTTTGATGTATGTTTATGTGATCAAATATACCGAAATACTACTTGTAGAAAACTATCAGCTTGGAAAAGTAGTCTATTTTAAGCTTTTTATTTCTGTCGTAGACGCTCGTTTTTGCGAACCTCTAATTTACGAAAACTTGTGATTTTAAGTACTTTTGACTGGTTCTGAGCTTTGTCCCATAGATGAAATGATAGTTTTATTTCAAATTAAGGAACTAAAATTTTGAAAAATCTCTTTTTTATGCGTTTATTTTATTATTATCTGATGTTTTTCCTTATTTTATAGTTGAAAATTCGGATTGACCTTTTCATAAGAGAATCTAAATCTTTCGAATTGCGGTAAACTAACTGCATTTTTTGAAGCAATTTGAGTGAAGTTTCTTAAGACTAATTTGTTGTTCTATAAAGCCCGGGGCTTCAAGGATTCTTACCTTTCATTACTACAAGAGGCTGACGTGGTTACACCTTATACAAGGGGTGGCCAACCTTCTTGAGAGTCCGAGTCAATTTTCAAAATTTGAAATTTTTCGAGAGCCGCAATCAATTTGTCTTTAAAAGGTATTCAAAAAAGGTATTAAATTCTTTTTACTGAGAAGTTATATTTATTGAAATCATAAATAAAAGTACAAAATATGTGTATTGAATATAAATATTAAAAACTAAACACATTTATTTAACTTCTCTTGATAATTCCTTAAAATTTGGCGACCAATTGGTGACAGTACTTCTTAGTAATTCCTTGAGATGTTGGTTAGTTACCACTGATCAGTGTTTGGATTTCACGAATTTTAATGAGGAATAAAATGATTCACATAAGAAAGTTGTTTCGAATACTGAAATATTTCTAAAAGCAGCCTTTTTGATTCAGGATCCTTCGATTCTGGTACAAATTTCCAAAATTCAGTAATAGGCGTCGACTTATATTTTAATTGTAGAGCCTGATCTTCTCTCGAGTACATTTATCGACAGCCACAAATAATCCTTCAAAGAGCCGGATGTGGCTCGCAAGCCGCTGGTTGGTCACCCCTGCCTTATACAGTGGAGCACCCAGTGGGTGTGCCATCGAAGCCCCGAAAGTGGGTCTTCGTAATTCAGAAGCAGGCACCAAGCAGAAGACTCCCAGATTTGCCCTGTCATCCACAGAGTGGTATCATTCCACATGGAGGACATTGCGACCACGGCATATTTAACATGCCCTATACGCCACTAGCGAACACGTGGGGTCTTTAATAGGAACTCACTACCTTCCGATAACGAGAAGGAGCGCCCTAACCCCAACCAGACCCCCACGGCCTCTGATGGCCAATCTAACTCCCCTTTTATTGCCCAAGCATTAAATTATAGCTTCAAGCGCAAATATCGTAGAAATCTTTCCCGGGGAGTGATCAATGCTTGGAGCTCCCTCCTGAGTTTGACATTCAAGGAATGAGGTTGTGCCAAAAGTGAATATCTAAGTCATTTTGACAAACAGGCGTCGTGACTGGGGAAAGCCAGGAACACTTATCTGACCACCTGAATCAGTTATTCATCCATGAACTTCGTCAAAGAAGCTCATGATGATTGCTGCTCCTCCTCCCCAAAAAAATTTCCTTTCAGAGCTTTTCGAATATGGAATCAGATGAAATTGGTGCGTAAGAATTATCGGATGATTGAGAGCATAACAAAGGAGAATAAAAGGGAACTCCCGGATACCAAACAGAAGAAATGAAGCTAAGACCACCTGCAAAACAGTTAGATGAATGGCTAGCAGGATTGAGATATTTTGATTTGTGAAAAACAAGGAAATCTTCTGAAAAATTGAAAAGTGCGCTTTTAAAATGTAGTTTTGAGTTAGTGAGTACATACTTTGCCTGGTTTTTCATCAATAAAAAGGAAGTAGGGGTTGTTTTTAAGCATGAATTTTATTTTGCATGCGTTATAATACAGCGTAAACTAAACAGTCGTTTTCCATTAGTACATTAAAAGGAGAGTTCGATTCCCACCGTGGCCATGGGTGTTTTATTCGTTTCCCAAATGTTAAGGTAAAGACGTTTAAGACAATATTTGATATCCTGGAGGGTATTTAATGGAATAAACTGGAATTCCCCAACAGAACTTACTAGATGCGAACTTAATTTAAAAAAGAGAGTAATCACATGTCAACATGTTGCAGAGGAAAAAAGAGCCAATTTAAACAAAGATTGCTATCCGATCACGCTCAATTTAACCTCCTAATTAACACGATGCTACATTTCAGGAATAAATTATTTTATTTTGTTACATTTTAACTTCACTTTAAGATTTCTAAAATTTCTAAAATTAAATTTAAAAGACATTGGGGCATGGTTCAAGATTCAAATCAAACTTTTAAGAAAATGTAGCAATATAATCTATTAGAATGAATTTCATAAAGAAAATATGAAATGTTTTCCTTCTATTGTGAAATTCATTTGTGAAAATGAATTTTTATCGATCAATAACAAAATCATTTCAGAAGGTAAACATCAATACTGAGGACATCAATATTACTTTATTGATATTTTTCATTTTCAGTTTGAAAATTATGACACAGAAGTTCTTGTAACACCGCATTTAAGTATGTCCGAGCTGGCAACGGGATGGTCTTTGACATTCGGTTTTACTCTTCATGAGTTAGAATCCTACTTCGGACTTAGATATTTGTAGTAGTTTGGAATCCAATTTAAGCAGCAGGACCCGATCTATTAATTCTTGATTTCAAAAAATGATATTTGAGCAACAAACAGGTTAAAATATAATGTATACAATATAAATTTAGGGCGCTCCGTGGCTGAGTGGTCAAAGTATCACTCCGCTAATCGCTTGAGAGCGTAGGAGTGTGGGTTCGATTCCCACCGTGGCCCTGGGTGTTTTCTTCGTTATTCTTCTGTGGTTGTTCATCTGTCATTGTGCTATTTGTTCTATTATCGACGAAGACTTACAAGCGGATCTCAAGAATCAAGCATACAAGTCTGAATATATGTATGTAATAAATAAATAAAAATTAAAAGGAGAGTTTAGTTGAGGAAAAAAATAATTTTTAAATCTAACGCTTATATTTTTGTTTCCTATAATTTCGATTTCAAGAACTATTTTATCTGTCCTCAGGGACCTACTTAGCTCAATTGGGACCCAAAACAAAAAATGTTTGGGGACCTACATCTGCTTCAAAAAAAGAACAAACATTTTATTCGATTTGACAAACGATTCTATTCGATTGACAACGTATAATAAACTTTCAGTTCGATTTGGTGCTTCATTAATGTGGGGGCCTGGGGTAACTGTCCCGTATGCTCGTGCCTTAGTCAGGCTCTGCCTGTCCTTACGAGTTCATACAAACGAGCATCTACTGAAAAACATGAAAAATGATCTTCCCTAACTAACAAATGATAATATTTTTGCCTGAGATAATCTTTTGCACGTTTTCATGAATTACAGACACTTATCTAAATATTATTTAAATAAGAATGCATACTAAAATCTTCAGGTTGATTGAATGTTTTATTGCCTACTTCGCATTAATTAAGCTCATTTTCACCTGCCTATTTTTGACATCCGAGGTCACGGTAGCCTGGTTGGTTAGGATAACTGTTCTCCTAACCAGAAGGTAGTGAGTTCGAATCCCAACACAACCAAAAATCCGTCGTGTTCGCTCATGGCGGCTAAGGTACGTTAAGTATGTCTCAGTCGCAATGTTTTCCATGTGAAATAATACTCTTAAAAATGGCAGAAAGCCTAGGAGTCATCTGCTTGGTCCCTACTTCTAAATTACGAAATTAACTCCCCCCCTACACTTGTGGGGTGATGATGGCAAACTCAATAGATGCCCCACTTCTTAAGCTACTGTTCATTTATGCCCCTTCTGATGCTGAAATATGGAAATTCTAGTTGCAGTTGGGCATCAGAAATTAAAAAAGTCTGACAGCCGAAGCCTCTAAGCTGAACTAGGTGCCTCGTTGATTTGAATTATGGTCAACTGACGAGGTTGACATCTGAGCTGCCATCTATTTCTATTCCTCAACACCTCAAAAGTTTAGAGATACTGATCATTTGCATGCATTTAACGTGGGTAGGCTTCCTCAACATGTTGGAGTCAGATAATGAACCCGCTATACTTTTTCGACATTAACAAGAATCACAGTAGTTTGGTGTAGGAAAGATTTGTTTTCTACCCAGATGTTAAAGGGTTCAATTCTCTATACTTTATTTAGCCGAAAACCATCATGCTGAGGGAAAGTACACTCAAGATCATTGAAAAAAGCGTTTAAAGAAGGAAGCATTGGATTGAAATGAAATGTAATACGCATGATGGCAAAGATGAGAAATTCACTTGATCCCAAAATCAAGACAATTAAACAAATACAAGGTGCACAGTTGAGCAAAAACAACAGACCACCTCCTACGGCCACACTTGACGAGACATGGTACGGCATTGTCTTGATCAGATGTCTTATGCAGCCCTGGGGCAGAAGGGCTTACAAATCTTGAACAGCCACCCCCAAGTATGTACAGAGTAACACGACAGCAACCGGCGTTTCAGTTGATCCCACGCAGATTCTGTAGGGGCAAGTCTGGTGAAGGATCAGAACATGTCGTAGGAAGCCTTGAGAAACTCGTGGTGAGTGAGGACGAGAAATGTCTTGCTAGAAAATTGCCTTTGGGATTCCATTTAGAAAACGTTGGACACGGGGTCGAAGAATGTCATTAACATAACAATGAGCCATTAAGGTTTTACGCACCACAACTAGAGGAAACCGACTATTATAGACTATGGCTCCCTAAACTATGACGCCAGCTGTGCGAGTAGTGTGTCTTATGAGAGCGTGAGTGGGATTCTACAGTTCACCACACACATATGCGGTTGTCATCTGTTCCCAGAACGAACCGACGTTCAGCTCCGTGGCATTCCTCTTGAACGCTTTGACTCGGCACCGCTGCAGATGGAGTCGCCGCTTCTTCTCTCATAACACGAGAAGGAAGGTTTGGACGGCAGGTTCGCTTCCGCAAAGCGCCTGGAATGGATGCCATCTCTACCTGTCACTGTATCGGGAAACGAGTCGTTATCAATTTCACGGCCACTTTCAGCAACATCCTCTAGCCTGGTCGTTTTCCGAATGGTTCCAGGTCTGGTGCGTCGCACGCGGTTACCATCTCGTGTCCACTGCTCTTAACATTTTCTGATGGTATACAGTCCGAGCAATCCACCACCTGATAACAACACGCTGTACTGAACAACAACCTGCAGTTTTCAGGCCGATAATAAAGCCTCTTTCAAATTCGCTTAACAGTGAGAAACGTCTTTTTACAGGGTTATCTGGCATTCGCCACTTAATTAAGGTCTCTTGTTGCATCAGCATGCTTTCTTTTACCAAGCGCTCAATTGGGATTCTGCAAGTTATCATAAGCAGCCGGGTGGGAATCTTCGTAACTTAGAAAAAAGGACCAAGCAGAAGATACCCAGGGGTATACCCTGGAATCACCCGGCTTATAAGTTCATTATATACCGAATGTATAGGTACGACCTCCCCACTGCAGGGTTAATGGTCATGCAGATTTTTGCACCAAACAAGGATCATTTGCAAATGGGATCTCTCTAAACTTATCATCAAAATTTTGCGATTGTACTTTCTTCCTTATTGGTAACGCTATTTTTAATATTCTTGAGTGATTATATGTTATACTTTCGTCTGGCCTATATATATATCTTTCTGCTAATGAAGCGAGGAAGTTTCGAGAGAGGATTGCCAACGCAGGTATCGGCCTCGTCAACAGTTCATCGTCTAGAAAATAATTAAGTTTTTTGGTGAATGATTTCGATTGATAGAAATAGACCTTCGTAAATGAACGCAGTGATAAATTCTACAAGTTAGCTTATGGCGAACTCTACGGTCAATAGCTAAACACAGCAAGGCTTTTCGTCCTTTTGAACTATGACCAAATCATGAAACTCTGTTTTCCATGTCACACCATTTGAGAAACGTTGGACACTATGTAACCATTAACCTGCATAAGCTATTTTCCCATGACGTTTTTCTGATGGATAAAGTGCAGAATCCGAAATTTTCCCACCATGAGAACGACCCTCTCCTTACCTGGCTATTACACCCTCAATGTCCTGAAACTAATGTAGACAAAATTACATTGTTACTATGAAAACAACCACAGTTAAATATACTTATATTTCATCAAATAATTTTTAAATTATTTAAGAAAATTTTAAATTTTTTTTTAAATTAGTAAGTTGACCTAAATTTGAATACATTGAATAAGAATTTGATACAATTTAAAAAAAATCATACCCTGTAAAACGTATTTTATCTATAAAATGAATGATTTTAGTATGTTTATCTCCTGAATGCTTTTTTTTCACCATTTTGAAAAAGTATGTGACGTTACTATGGAAACAAAAAAAATATGCTTGGCTTTGTTCTTTTAATGATCCTCCAAACATTTCTTAATAACTCATTTTATATTTAACCTAAGGGCAATAAGCCTTGTGAATTCAAAACAGAAAGATTCCTCAAAATTTTTCGAAGAAAAGAAATGAATGAGTTCAAATGTTTCATATTAATTAAAAGTGCGTACGGCAGCAATCACAGCTAGGCTACATCAATAGAGATGAATGCAATCAAAATCTATGTTTTTTCCCCTTTTATACTCAAAATTTGTAGAATTTAAGCAACGTTCTGCATATTCTGATAAAAGACACTTAGCAACAAGTATTGGGTGGTATGAGTCAACAGTGACTGAGATGGAACTTACTGACTCAGCAGAAGAGCAGTTAATCACCCTCTCCGATGAGCCAAGACATTGACGAGAGGTATACATGTTTTCTAGAGGTAAGTGTTCTGAGTGGAAGGCTACAGGTTTAATTCCAGTCCCTGTACTTCGACCTTCTTGCATGCATATTTATTGGAATTGCAGCTTTCACACCGTATTGTAGACACCCTAAGGTTATTGAAAGACATTTTAACATTCGCTGCGTGGATTAATTACCATCAGGATGTATATTTTTTGGATAGTGGGTTCATGTTCACGTCTCCCAAGGAGAAAACCGGGAAATCTCCCAAACCACAAACCAATGCTCAGTATATAGAAACGATATATAGTAGTTAGATAATAACAGTTAATTGTCAGATTCTCAGTATATAGAAACACAATTTTTCCCTTATTCGATAGTGAGCTCCAGTAGCTCAGTAGCTTTACGCTACTTCCTGTTAAGATCAGCAGATGGGAGCATCCTTTGCCGAGGGAAGTGATTGAGAAGGTGACCACATTCTCCCGCACAGAGCTTTTGTAGCTCCGTGGGTAGGGGACTTTTCCACGTGAATCTGTGACTTACAAAGTCCTTCCTCTGGTGTGGCGGGGATGTGGAGAGGAAGGTGCCAGCTCAGGTATGATCTCGTCAGCTCAGGTCATGATAGTACATAATGACGCGGCACTTGGTGATGGGCGAGTATTCCAAATCCGATAACCTTAAAGTAGAAGTCCGGGGATCGCTTGCACCGCTATGTATGTATGTATTATTCAATAATTGATCGAAATTTTCGACGCCGCATTGTAAACAACTAATAACGTTAGGGTATTGTATAGCAATTTTTTTAACTTCGAATGCTAAAGTTGCCTTATAGATGGTTTTTGATTGATAGTTGACCTTATTCCCATGTCTCAAAGGAGGAAACCCGGAAAACTCCCTAGCACACACTCCTCCGTTAAACGGTATACAAAAGACAGAAGCGTTAACATCTATTCCCTGTTGTTTAACACAAGCTGAGACCGAACTCTGGATTTTTCGCTCTGTAGAGAGCTATCCCGTCATTAGGCCATAGGGTAAGTGCTTGAGAATTTTCCCAGGCTTCTCCTTTTTAACGGAAATATCGGTACACTATGGGTGGACAGTTCTCCCTAAAAGCAAACATGCGACGTAATACATTTATAGGTCTGAAACAACCCCAGGGAAAGACTAGTGTAAACCTACTATCGCTCTTCAAGAGTTGATAGTCACTCACCTTTCCCCCAGATCACAGCTCTGTCGTCTATGAAGGCGTGGTCGTCTTTCACCGTCCTCCTGTCCCCGCTGACCACCACTTTCCATTCTGCGTGGGCCTTACCCCTAAGGAGGACTCGAATCGCTGAAAGGCAAGAATTAAATGATTGAACTCAATGGGACATATATATTTTGGTGTATTAGCTATATAACAATTGTCAGCAAATAATACAGACAGTAAAATCTTACATAAGTATTGATTAAAAATGCATAAAAAAATTTTTACAAATAGATTTTTAAGTATATTTTCCATACAAAAGGTATGTGAAAATTTCGTTTTCTCATTACTAAAAATATATTCACGAACCTATTTTGATGTAAAAGTAATAAGAAAACAAAAATATTTGCTTCATTTTAAAATAAAAATGTTTGAAAATAAACATAAAAATATAGATCTTGTTGATTTACAGTACATGGAATCGAACTTTAATCGTTTACTCTTAAGAGCTTTGGCCGAGCTGGCAGCCGAATGGTTAGCGCTCTTGCCTTCGGTTCAACAGTTCGTGGGTTCGAATCCCCCCTTGGGCATGGATGTTTGTAGTGGTTCGGAATCCACTTTAAATAGTAGGTCCCGGTCTGATTAGCCCTCGTTTGCAAAAAATGACCGTTGAGCGACAAACAAACCAAACTTAAGAGCTTTGCTCTGGTACAGGTCCATTGTTAGCCCATTTCAAAAAATAATGTCCTCGATAACTATTACTCTCAAATTTTATATAAATTAAATACTGTTAAGAACTGTACTTGTATATGTGTTTTGAGAGTCCATCTCTGTAAGAATTTCACAATAACTTATTGTTTATTTACTAGTTATAATCAAAGTAATCAGTGTAAAATAGTCTCGTGATTATTAAATTAAGTGGTTACTCTTCCACTTTGTCCTCGCCAATCTCGCGAAAACCTCCTTTTTGGTGACAACATGCATAATACGACTTGCAGCAGTTAATTGTAACATATTTTGCTTCGGCATTGACATTCCTTAAAATTTATGAAAAAATAATTAAATTAAAAATATAATGGTAAAAGATTGCAGTGTGTGATATTTTTTGTTGTGATCTTGTACTACCGGTTTGCGACTTTATCGCTTGGGTTGGCGAAATGGAATAGTATCAATTATGTTAACGTTCTAGGATTTCAAATAAAAGTAAATGCGATGATTGTTTATTCAAATTTTCCTGGATATTCACAGAATTCCTCCAGGAAAAAAAATAAAGATCCAGTTCATAGATTGAAAGTCAATCATCCTGAAATCCCGGGAGGTTTTCCGGAAGGGCGGACGATTCCTCTTTTGTATCTTGAAACCGTTCCACGCGATTATGTCGTTCATCAAGTTTGTCGGTGGTAAACCCCTACAATAATCTATTTTCCTTTCAAACATGCTACGGCGTTGTAGTATGAGGCTCTTTTCATAGCTTCAATTTTATTCAGATTTTCTATATACATAGAACCTCTTTTCTCTACTTGTCTGCCAAATTTTTATCAGCGACTGATCGGAGAAGGGGTGCACAGTTCAAATCTGACTAAAATCAGCTTATTGGTTCCTGGGATTAATTTAAAATCAAAAATAATCTTTATGGAACTGATAAAATATTTCTTTTTGAAACTGAAATCACAGAGCATGTAATTATATTGAAGTATATATAACGATGATCTGAATTCCCTCAAAACTTACTTATGCCCCGATATTATCAATTTAAAGGATGAAACATTCCCCTCAGGAACTTTTGTCGTTTCAAGAAGGAAGTGAATTTTTACTTTCTCTTAGTTATCTCAGACTTAACCGTTGAAAATTAAGATATTGTATGTAAAGGATACAATCTTCTTTCTACATTATCGCAGAGTACACTTTAATAAAAAACTGTAATAATAATTCCCACTATAGTTTTTTTAAAACCTTTTCATGTATTTTGTTTTGTAAAATGAATTTGGTTTTGTTATTTTACAAAATCTAAACTTTTGCCCAAAACTTAGATACATATTTTTTATTGGAAGTTCTGGCTCACAATAATTGACAATCTTAACTTGCCAGTATAACGCATTTTCTTTTTTAGAGATATGTAAAAGTTAAGTAATGTAAGCATTGGGAGGGTCTGTTGTTCATTACAAGAATAACTATTTTAACATAGCTGGAAGCTCCAGTAGCTTCACACCCCTTTCCCTTAAGATCAGCAAAATGAAGTTGCCACTTGTTGAATGATCACATTCTCCCTCACTGGTGTTCTGGAACTCCTTAGGCTGGAGACAAGTCCACGTTCATCAGTGATATCCACATTTCTTCTACTGGTGTGACGTGGATGTTGAGAGGAGGGTGCCAGCTCAGGTGTGAACTTGTCACCTAACCGTGATTCAAAGTTAGGGGACGCTTGGTAATGGGAGAGAATTTCAAGTCCGTGAACCTTAAGGGGTCACCTGCCCCTCAATGTATCTATGTATATAGCATAACGGGTACTCTCATAATTCTAATGACATACTAGCATTGTTTTAAAAATTAATCACGCCCCTAAAGTTGTTTTGTTCCACAGTCATTAAATGATACCGCATAGCTTTGTAGACGTTCTCGCTATTGGAAGGTAGTGAGTTCAAATCCCGACCCAACCGAAGATATATTTTGTTCACTAATGGTGGCTAGGGTAGGTTAAGTATATCACTGTCGCAATGTCTTCCATGTGAAATAATATCTCTGGGGATGACAGGCCAAGTCTGGGAGTTTTCCTCTTGGTCCCTGCTTCTAAATTACGAAGGCCCACTTTCAAGGCCACGAATCCATACTACATAAGGTGCTATCACTTCTGCCCTTTGCAGTGTTGAAAGGTAGAAATACTAACAGCCGGGCATTATACAACAACAACACAGTATAAGGCTCTATGTAGCTCCTTTCCAAACATGGTGTGCTGCACCCCTATATAAAGGATGTTGAAAGTGAATGTGAATTTAGTTATTCCATAATAGAAAGTTATTTCTTGTCTTCCCTTTATATGCAGCATTAATAAAGAATATAATTATTATTGTAACTCAAGCGCAAATAATATAGAGCTTTTTTTCGCTTCCAAAGCGAATGTTTCTCTTAAATAAAAATATGGCAGCTCATGGTGTTCGAAAATCGAATATTCTTTTGTCAAGTTCCCAACAATTACTTCGAAACTCTTCTTACAGTTCTAGAAAGAAACGTCGTCTCCATTTTCGAGAAAAAGAACATAAAAAGTAAAAGAAAGTAGTACTTTTTTTCCTTAGCTCCTTTTGTCTCCCTTTACCGATAAATAGAAATTTCTTCTTCCTTAATAATACCATCTGCTACCGGTCGATTTTCCGGCGTAAAGAACTTCTTCACGTGCTTTGAACCGACTCTGCAAACGATAACGATGAGAACTGGATATTTAATCGATTCTTTTTTTATCGTCTGCGATTATGGAATATTACTCTCTGTTTATTTAAATCTGAAATGGCTTTAGGGAGTTCTTTTATTTCCTGTCATACACGATATATATTAGTTTTCTGAGACAGCTCTAGAGCAATAACCGTATTTATCACCTCATTACTTTTTTATATTTGAATGAATATATCATTTAGAACGAATCTATTTTTCAAGATTAGGATTCTCTTAAGTGCCTTATTTTGGTTAAGAATGTTTCGAAATAAGAACAAAAAGGTTTGCTGCTGTAAAAATGAAATAATGTAATTTGTACTAAAAATGTAACACATATCGAATATTTTTATAATATTTAAAAAAATCAGCTGTATTTTTTTATTCTTATTTCTTATAGAATTGTTCCCATTTTTTTTAATTTGTGGGATTTTTGTTTCATTATTAATTATGGCCAATTACAAATTTTTCAAATAAAAACAAAAAATTTAAATCGTCCTTGTCGATTTAAACTAACTTTTAAAATATATGTTTAGTCTTGTCTTTCGAATTTCGATTTTTATCCTGTTCTATTTTCAACCTGTTCAATTTTGAAAATAATATCGATAAAGATTTGAAAGTTTGAAAACTGTTTGTTTAGAACAACAGGTAATTTCATGATTTTGAAAATTTTTTCAAACGAAAAAATTATAATTCAAAATTTCTGCTTTATTACTCGTAAAAATCCTGAATGGATTTTTTTCCTCATCTCCAACGACACTAAAATATTCAATGGTGAGCTTCGCCTTGTTTGCTGCCACTCAAAAAATGCGATTTGAAGGCAGGCAGCCAATTCGTCGACAAATCGGATTGACGGCGCCGTCACAATACCATGTGAATAGATAAAATGATATCGGACTTCATGGATATTTTAAACCAATGATAATTGTAATAAAGTGGCAAAACATATGATCTCAAGTGAAACAAAAGAAACAACCCCGTATAGGTTAATAAAAATAAATTTCGTTCATGTTAACACGGTGAATTTACTGTTCTTTTTACGAGAGTTACTCTGAAATTTTTGAGATAGGCGCAGACGAGAATTTTCAAAATAAAAATAGCGGTTTAATTTTAAAGTACAAAGTATTTTAACACAGAAGACGATTTTTACTGACTTACTTCAACTTGTTTAGCGTGCAATAAATTTTAAACAGAAGAGAAAATGGAGTAGACGCAAGAGCATTTTCGCGCTATGATTTTCTACGATTTCAAAGCAGGATTCAATCAAGAAGAATGCGTTCAACGGTTGCAATCAGCATTGGGTGATGAATCTCCAGCTCGTGCTACTGTATTCAGATGGTTTAGAAAATTTAGAAGAGGTCGCAATTTTCTTCAGGATGAAGAACGCACAGGAAGGCCGCCGTCGGCAGTCATCCCGGATAATGTGTCTGCCATACGAAAAATGTTAATGGATGATAATCGCTGTATCTATCAAATGATACAGAAGGAACTTAACATTGGATCCGCAGCCATACACAAAATCATTCATGAAGAATTACATATGAAAAAAGTGGTTTGCCGTTGGGTTCCCCATAATCTAACTGAGCATCAAAAAGAGGAGCGTGTCAGGATCAGTAAAGAAACTCTTACTATGCTGAATGATGGTGGCCACCACATCATTTCTAAAATTGTAACAGGTGATGAAACGTACACACCGTTTTTTGACGTTCCAACACGTCAAGAAAGCAAAGTATGGGTCTTTGAAGATGATCCCACTCCGACAATGGGGGAAAAACAACGCGCACTGAAAAAAGTGATGTATGCCGTTTTCTTCAGAAGTACGGGATTGGTCAAAGCCATCAAGTTGAAAGGACAGAAGACAGTAACAGTAAACTGGTATACCACTAAATGTCTTCCAGAAATTCTACAAGAACTGAATTTTAGGTGACTAATACTTCACCAAGACAATGCATCTTCACATACAGCCGGATTAACAGTTTAGTTTCTTAAACAAAGACAAATTAAAGTGATCGAACATCCGCCGTATTCACCTGATCTAGCTATGTGCGACTTTTGATTATTCTTTAATCTAAAAAGAACTTACGTGGACGTCGTTTTCATTCAGAAGAAGAGATTGATGTGGCTATAAATGCATTTTTTTCATCTATTCAAAGAAATGACTGGCTTGAGGCATTTAATCTGTGGAAAATTCGTCTACAAAAGTGCATTGATGCTGGAGGAGACTACTTTGAACAACCTAAAATTTTGTAAGTATAACTTTAAAAACCTAGTTGTATCTTAAAAATTTCAGAGTGACCCTCGTAATAATATAAATTTTCAATTAATGTTGTTCTAAAATTGCTTGCATTCAAATCGTGACAAACAATTTGTATCTCGATATTTCGGATCACCAAAACTCAGAACTACTGCAATATTCACATAAAAAAATATCGCTGAGCGACAAAATTTCATTAATAAAAATCATTTATATAAAAATAAAAAATCTAAGGCTAGATATGGCGAATAAATTCCTACAAAAAGGATTGTATTAAGTCATCATACTATCCTTTGACTAAGAAATTATTGGCGATAATAGAAATGCCACAAGCTCTTGTAATTGTACAAATACTTTCAGGAAAAATTACTCTAAATGCTTCATTAAGTAAGTTAATATAAACACGAGTATAATTATAATCTATTGAGACTTTCAAACAAAAAAGGTATAAAATAAAATTCGAATGAATGCGCAAAATGCGAACTAACGTACACAAAGCAACGTAAGGAATGTTTCTCGAAAAAAAAAAAAAAAAAGGAAGATGTAAGCACGTAAATATAT
This sequence comes from Latrodectus hesperus, assembly GCA_037975125.1. Taxonomy (NCBI): domain Eukaryota; kingdom Metazoa; phylum Arthropoda; class Arachnida; order Araneae; family Theridiidae; genus Latrodectus; species Latrodectus hesperus. The sequence continues at coordinate 74,461,793 of CM075861.1, forward strand.
AAACTGAGGACCATATATTAATGTTAAAAACACCAGTAAAAGTATATAATATTTATTTTTTAAGCAAATGTGATTAATAATAAAGCATGAACATTTCAAATTCAATTAGGTGTGGATTTGTATCGTATACTCTTCCTCAGTACTAAAAATCACAAAAAGACAGGATAAAAGAGGGTGATCGAGGAAACCACAAGCCTTTTCTGATCGTCTTTTCAAGTGTAAACATCTCTAACAAGCAGCACAATCATAGTTTGATCTGTGGCATGTTGCGTTGTCCTGTTGAAAATAACACAACTGAAGCTTCTCTTCTAGAATGTTAGAATAAAACTCGCCTAGTATTCGCAAATTGAATTCACTATTCACTGTCAACTCAAATAATATGGGCTCCCCACGCAAAGATTTTGTTGCCAAAATCGTAATATACGAATATAAACACATAATTATAAAAAAAAATGCAATATTCAATAATATTACGACAGGTTGATTTCAGACGCCGCACTCAGTAGAAAGCCAAATTTAAAAGCATAAATTTTCTAATGAGATGGAACGATCATCTGCGTAGAAAGCAATTTGAATTGAGTTATTGTCCAAACCGGGGAAGTCATGATGGGTGAAAAATAGGTATAAGATTGGGCCCATGATGCTACCTTGGGGGTCTCCAGCTTTGATGTTCAGAGTAATAGAGTTTTCATTATTGTATTTAATATGGAAGAAGCGATGAGTTAGATATGAGGTGATGAGTAAAATTATATCAGTGTTTATGTTGAATTTTATGAGTTTGTATATTAGGCCTTCGTGCCATACTGTATCGAAAGCTTTTGCTACGTCGAGCATGACCATAGCTGCATACACATTGCGATGAATATTTTGACCAATAATCTCAGTAATTCTTATGAGTTGTTTAACAGTTGGTAAGTTGTTTCTGAAGCCATATTGTTGTTTCGGAATTAGGTGAAGATAACATTTAATTCTATTATAAATTATTTTTTCAAATATTTTTCCCAAAACTGGAAGCAGGCTGATAGGTCTGTAGTTTTCAGGCATTCTGGGATCTTTACCAGGCTTTGGGAAAAGAATTATGGTAGCAGCTTTCCATATTGTAGGAAAATATGATTTTTTAAGGCAGTTATTATAAATATTAATGAGTTTGCGAATAAAGTGCAATGATAAATATTTGATCATATTGTTGGTAATATTGTCTTCACCTGGGGCTTTTTTATGGTCTTTAAATTTTTAGTAATTTTAATTATATCATCATCATTCGTTGGTGTAATGGTATCATTTGTGACTTTGTTTGGTTGAAATTGCAGAAATATGGTATTAGCAAGATGCTCAGTTTTTCATAGTTTGTATAAACTGGTCCATTTTGGCGATTAATGCAATGATTAGTTGTTATTTTTCTTCTTAATTGTTTTTCAAATTTCCATATGGAGTTGTTTTCTTTGCTAAGACTTTCTATTTTATCTTGCCATTGTTTAGTCCTTTAGCCTGCGCAGAAAACACAACTGTTAGCTTATACACCTCAATTTCAACGAACTATTAATTTAATGAAAACGGTAACCATGCATAGAGCTTTAGAAGAGGTCATGTTAATTTCAGAATGAATTTGAATAATTCATTTTCAGAAAATATTTTTTAAGTTAAATGTAATCAAATGATTATATCGATATTTTGATGTCTAAATTTCTTCTCTAATTTATGCCTAAATTTCTAATTATTTTTGAAATATTGATAAAAGAAATATAAAATTTAAGCCTCAGTGTAGAATTGGGTACTTCTTGGTTTGGCAAAAATTTTGGTAACAAATCTTGACGATAAAATTTAGTTTCTGGTAACCCTAGTAACCCTATCTTTGTATAACTTTTGTACATCAGCCATCTTATTAGTCGCATCTTGGCGTCAAAAAAATCGCCAAAGAATCAAGGAGTACCCTAACTGTAAACTTTGAGCAAAATTTATATGTAAGTAAATATATTTTTAGTGTATTGAAATTTCACAATAATAGCCTCTTTTGCGATATTAATAACAAGCAATTTAATATAAGAAATTAAAAGTTCATTCATATGAAAAGAAATATTGATAAATTGCGCATTTGTGATGAACTAATGGACGTATTAATTGCAGATAATTTCTGGTCAACTTAAAAAATTTATTATTTTATGAATATTTAATGGAAAGTTCATAATTAAAAAGTCAAATTTTATGAAGCTTTTAATCTATTTCATTCATATTATAAGTACTTACTCTTACTTTTTACTGAAATAAATTTTTCAGTGCTTATATATATATATATATATATATATACAGGGTGGCGCACGGGAGACGGATGAATATCAAAAGCCAATAAAACGCAAAATATTAAAGAACAACGATATTTTTAATTTTGTTCTTATTCACTGAGAAGGGAAATTAGAGTTTAGACAGTTTTGAATAAAATATCGCCCAAATGGTGGCCCTCACACTCCGCACATTGCCTAAGCCTTTTCCTGAAGTTTTCATGGACACTTTCCAGCATTTCTACAGGAATCTGTTGGATGCTGGCCTGAATGTTGCCTTTAAGGGCTTCCAGGGTCCTAGGACGGTCGTTGTAAACGAGGGATTTTAAGTAGCCCCACAAGAAAAAATCACAGGGGGCCAAATCTGGAGACCGCACTGGCCAGTGCAAATCACCTCGCTTGGAGATGAGGCGCGAGGGAATCGGTCACGCAAAACATCAATACAAACTCTTGCCGTATGGGCCGTGGCCCCATTCTGCTGAAACCAGATGTCATCCAGGTTCATCTGCTCCAGTTCAGGCAAGAAAAATGTCTGGATCATATTGAGGTAACGTACAGAAGTCACAGTTGCCGCTCGATTATTTTCTTCAAAAAAGTAGGACCTGATGATCCCCACCCTCGACAAAGCACACCAAACTGTGACTCTGTCAGAGTGTAGGGGCCTCTGGCGGAGCTTCCTAGGGTTTGTCCTACTCCAGTAGCGCATGTTCTGTTTATTTACACAACCGCTGAGGTGAAAATGTGCCTCGTCAGAGAAGAAAACAACAGAGTCTTGGGGCAACGCAGCAAGCATGTTTTCGCTACTGCGTTGACGTTCTTCATAATCCAGTGGTTTTAACTCTTGGGCAACAACCATCTTATAGGGGTGTAAATGGCGGTGTCCTTTGACGATTCTTTGAAGGGAAAGTCTTGAAATTCCAAGGACGCCAGCCTGTTTACGAAGGGAACGCCTAGGAGACTGCTCAACCGCAGCTCGAGCTCTCTCGATGTTTTCCGGGGTTGAGACAGTTCTCTTAGGGCCCCTCCTTATCGAGGACACGTTTCCTGTGTCCCTAAAGGCTTTCACCCACGCAAGAGTTCTGTTCCGATTGGGAACTCGACCGCGAGGGGCGATGCGGAATTCTGAATGGAAAGCGCACTGCACGTGGACAATCGAACAGCCTTTTGAAAAATATGCTTCCACGCAAAACACACGCTGCGCTGCAGACTATTCCATCTTGTGAACTGACTTTGATATGGAGACAAATTTCCGATCTCGCTCTTTCGAACCACACCTTCTTCGAGCAGCGCCAACGGTTAGGAAGCGAGCAATGGCCTTTTCAAATCCATCCGTCTGCCATGCGCCACCATATATATATATATATATATATATATATATATATATATATATATATATATATATATATATATATATATATATATATATATATATATATATATATATGTTTGTAAAAGGTAAAAGATTCAATATAATGATTATTAAGCAGCAATTTATGATATTTTGTTTCATTTGATAACATTTGCAAACAATATCATCACTCTGACCGGCAAAATGAAAAAGTACCAAATAATATTTTATACTGATATTTTCTATGATTATAATTCAATTAACTTAAACTAATATCCCATAAAATGTATTAAAAACAATGTCATAGTCAGATTATACACACATATTAATTAAAGATGTATTCTGGTTTATTAAAGAAATAAATTTTTTAAGTTTAATAATTTTAATCGCTTATGAAAATGTACATAATTATGATTTTTTGGAAGATAACACAATCGTCCTAACAAAACCATAAGAAAACTACATTTTATACATGGCAGCGCTTTTAATGATCATGCACAGATATTAATTGCAAATAAATTTCAATCTTAGTAAAAACTTTTAATTATTTTTGAAAAATTAATTTAAAAAGATAGAAACTCTTTATATCATTTTGATATAAATTTTAAAGGTTCTTAATAATGAGTTCATACAAATAATTTTCTATGATTATAATTACCACAAAAATGAGCAAATTTAATTAAAATAAAATATTATTTAAAGCAGTATTATTTATAAATTACACGTAGCTTTTGATTATAAGCATTTTGTACCAATGGATATTCATAAAATGAGGTATTCCATTCAATCAATACAAGAGATAAAATTGCCCAAACTTTTTACCATCATCTGTTTACAAACTTTTTCTTCATCCTTTGCAAAAATTTTAAATTATATTGAAACATTTATGGATTCAAAATAAAGTACTTTATAATTAACGAATAGTTGTTTTTTATATGTATTCCGTATGTTGTTTCCAAAAATGTCAAAAATCAAATCTTTATAAGAGATTTAAGTTGATAAAATGAAAAATAACACTTATGATAATATGTATTTATCAGAGTTTTCGAATTTCATGCACTTAAGAATTAATGGGTTTTAGAGCGATTTTTAAGCAAAATTGTTTCAAATTTCAAATGTACTGCCAAATATGTTTGTTTGTCACTTTTTTTCCAAATAAACTCAATCAGTAATCATTATAGAGCTTGTTAAAAATTCGGGCACTAAGTGGGCGAAGTTTTTGGCGAGAAAAGTGAATCATGTTTTTTATTATGTAATTAGTATCAATGAACTAAATTCTGTGATGCATTAAATTGTTTATTAGGGTGTGTATTTTTGTATAATTTCATTAAAAAGCAAAGAATGTAAGGAACAAGCCATTTTTTAAAAATTTCCATACCATCGGAGACAAAGCGCTGCTTTACTCTAATTATTATGACTTTTTTTATTTAATTTAATCCATCTTCATTAAGTCATTACCAGTAAAATAATTAGCCATGACATAATACTTTTAAAGCAGTTTAATTAGGCTCCTTGTTGCTTAATGAGTTTGCTTTGTCCATTATTTTATTTTATAATATTATTATGTAAGTTTTGATTTTATAATTCTATGGTTATAAGCTTCCCGAAAATTAATAAAATTTTTATTTACAATTGAAGAATTCTATCAATGTGTTGAGGTGGTTTTTGGTATAAAATAAGAGAGATTTTTTGTAACTATTTAAATTGATATTTATATATATACTATAGCTTCTTTCTTCACTTCGATTTTGTCGCTTTTCGCCATAAGATAATCGATTTTATGGTGATACTTTTTTCTTCCTTTGATAAGATTTTTCTTTCTCCATTTCGAAGACTATAAAATTGCCATTGTTAGATGGAACGATTCAATGGCAATTGTTTACGAACTTTTAATGGATTTTGTTCCTGAGTGAGAATTTTGATTTGTAAAAAAGGATTTTTATTTCACTTCAACTAATGTGAATTTTTTAGTCGTTTTAATTTATTATGATTATGTTTGCAATGTTTTAAATGTAATTTATCATAAGTTTTAATACTAATTATTCGCTATTAGTGCAGTACTTGAGAAATGAATTTAAGTCTGATTTTTATTGAGATGGTGGCAACAACTTTGATACTTTATTATAATCTTATGTAGGATTCCGAAAGCCTCGTGGACGAGAGATAATGATTGCTGAACCTAATTCAATCAAAGATACGTTATAATCACTGTTGGTGACTGAGATGCGTCAAATAAATCATTATTATAGTTTGCTTCCACTGGTATAACGTGGGGTGAAGAGCACGGTGCCAGCTCAGATGTCGACATCATCATTTGATCGCGGTTAAAAATTACGAGGTTATTCGCTGTTTTCAGTGAATTTTCAGCCGGTAAGAAATATAAAATCCGAAAAATAATTACAAATAATGAACGTAATTCTAATCAACAAATTGTAAACAAAGGATTAGGAAATTTTCATTCTATATAAGCCAATTCCTATTATAAATAGCAACTTTAGAAATCTAATGCAAGAATGATTTTTGTACGGAAATTATACTTCATCTGTGGCAACAACACAAGCAAACGATGGGATCAACTTTTATCTGCGGCTTAGTGAAGAAAAGTTTTCTTCTTATATTCAGAAAGTTGTAGGTTCGATACCTGCGTGAACCAAAGATCGACGTACTGAGAAGATTTATGCGCATTAAAAGTTGCAGGAAATATTCCGCTGTTGAAATGATAATATTATTAAATATTAGATTTATATTTCAATTTATGATTTTGAAAATATTGCTGTTTTACAGTATTAATTAATCAATTTAATAATGGTTATTTGAATCAGGACATTGCAACACACTCTCCATTTCCAATAACTACAGCCAATTGTCTCCAAAGTTTTAGTTATAGTCAAGTGAGGAGGTTGATATTCGAGTTGTAATCTTCTTCTCCCCGCCAGAGTGAGAACCTTCAGAACTTAGCAAGAAAATGTTTTGCAGATTTTAACTGTCAACCACTTTTAAGTGTCAAGGTCGAATATCTATTCTTTTCTCTTACCCAGCTTTTAATAAGTTTTATGATATTGGTGACATAGGTCCTAATAAAAGTAATTTAATATATTTGTGCCGGCCTATAAGGCGCACCTCACTTTTTTAAACACATTTTCAAGGATAAAATTTTATTACTGATCATTATAATGAATTTTCAATATTTTGGCTACAAAGTAATACAAATACAATGTAATACTTTCTGCAAATAACCAAACTATCTGGAAAATAACACATTTTAATCTTCTTTATTAAAACTTAGACACTTATCGCCAGAGCATTATCAGGAGTCCCTTGAAAGCACTTCTCAGCCAATATCTGAATCCTCATACAACAAATCTGCATCATTATTTGCATTACTGATGCCACACTTCTGAAATGGCCATGGCCACCTTATGGTTAGGTCATCGTCCGGAAGGGTGAGTTTCGACCCCCAAAGACCCAATGAATACATGCGATGTACGTGCTCGTTAAATCTGTGGAATCGAAAGTCCTGCGGTCTGTCGTTGAACAGTTAAAGTGCGTGTAATGGTCTGGAGAAAATTTCCTCCCCTTCCAGATCAATGTGAAAATTAAGAGAGTGGATCAGCTGGTGGTGCCATCTATAGGAGTAGTCTTAGAGTAAAATCTTCCTTTCACTTTCGTGGTGCTCTGGCTAAACGAAAGACGCACCCTTCTGACTTAAATTCGCACAGCCAAATCATAGCGAGCTTTGCTTGTCCAAGTGTCACAAGTAACAACAACAACACACTTCTTAAATGATTTAACCGCTGTTAACATGATGTATATACAACTGAAAACGGATCACTTCTCTGTTGTATATATAAGGTTTACTATGAGTTGCTTTTTTTAGATCCTCTTCCTGGTTCCGCCATATTCTGATCCCGTTCTCTGTGGGTGGTGGACCGAAATGTATCTCTGTAGCCTTATTGCTACATTTTTTAGCATGTTCACTCAAACGTAGCTTGTATGTTATGTTAAAGCAATGACGACATTGTCTTTGAGCCAAATCTTGCCAATAAATTTTAAAAAATTGAACAGCAAAAAGTTTTACTCACTGAAAGTCGTTCAGAAAAAATGGGAAGTTAGAGCGAACCCAGCTGTCGATGAGCGTTCGCTGAACTATACGTAAGTGTAATATTCCTGTATTCTGCAAGGATACCAAAATAAAAAAAAATCGCATAACTCCGAATAAAGTAAATAACCAGAAGTGAATGCAATCAAAAACTGAGCATCGGCAAATACAACGCACCCCGTTTTCCAGACCCATTAACAAAAAAGCGTCTTATACGCCCATAAATACGGTAGTTGATTGCTTAGACTTTCTAAGCCACATTTTAAATAATATTTGTGCTGTTGGAGACGAGATTATCATCAGGAATATATATCGACCGTTTCGCCGTCTTGAAACACCTTTTAAATTATATAGATAGAGGAGTCATCAATCTCAAACTTTATAATAATTAATAAACTCTTTTCGAAGTGGATTTCGAATAATTACATTTATTTAAGCTTAAATTAGGATTCGAACATGGTTGAATCGAAGGCTAGAGTGCTAAGCCTTCTTCTGCTAGATCGCACCCTGTGTTGCTCATAGCGCATGAATATTCAACTCAACAGCCTGCACCTTCTGGCAACACGGTTATTCGTCCATTTAACATAGGTACAGAAAGCGGCAACGAAACAGGGAACAACAATCTATTTGCAGATACTTATACCCAAATCTTAGCATCACATACCATTTGTGTTATTTAATCTCAGATCAAATGTCTCTCTTTTCGCGATGCGCAGTCGACATATATGCATAGCACTGCAAGCGTGTCCCGCACTTTACCTTAAATTTAACGGGCTTTGAATAGTCATCCATCACCAATCGCCTCATAATTTGGAGCCACGGTAGGTGAAGAGGTCACATCTGAGACTATTATTAATATAGTATTTGGTGAGGTTCTTGCAGATTTGGACTTGCTATTGGATATGGTTTTAATTTGATTATTATAAATTAAATGTATTTTGGCAACATTGGATTTTGACTTATATATGTTAGATTAAACTCTACTTTTATTCTGGCTTGAACTTTTGGTATGGCTTTGGGGTGTACTGGCTTCTTTTTAAGACTATATCTTGGGTCATTGCAGAATAGCCATAATTTGTGCCAATGTAGTCAGCACCTCCTGACGAAGCTGGCCATGTTGGCACTTCATTCTATTTTATATCAATCTTTTTTTGATATTTTCCTTGATATTTTACTAAATATACTATTAACTATATATATATATATATATATATATACTATATATACATATATATATATATATATATATATATTTCAGATAGTGGACATTGCGACCACAATCTATTTAAAAGAGGCCGTGGTGGCCTGGTTGGTTAATGCATCGTTCTCATTATCGGAAGGTTGTGAATTTGAATCCCGGTTTAGCGGAAGACCTGTCTGTTATGTTGATGATATTGTAGGTCAAGTTATTTTCAAAAAAACTTTCCTCACTATGCTTGTGGTCGTACTAGTGGGGCGTTGTGATTCCCCAGGATTTTAGCTAGTAAGTGAGTGCATGAGCAATGTACATAAATGAAAAGAGAGACATGTTTTTCTTATAATTTGCAGACAATACTTCACAGTTTATTTTTCCAAAAAGACATCAATATAAGACACAAAAAGGTATAATTATATTTACTTAAAGTTCTGCAGCAAGGAAAAGATGCACCTTGTAAAGAAAGGTTTAGGCAGTACAAAAATCAAGGAATTCTTGTTGTGGCAGGGGAGATGATTGACCAAGGAGCTAGGCCTAATGGCGAAACGTGGCAGGAGTTATAGGGAGAAGTATTGCTGGTAAATGAGGCGTGTAATTTGCAGGGACAAAATGCTGTAATGTCTGATACAGCAAAATTATAGGTGAATCGATGCCAAAAATGTAGAAGGTCGAACTAGAGTGAGAACAGGTTGTCCTTACCGTGGGGTCGTGGATTAGGAAGAAGACAGTCAATGCAGGTTCTAACTCATGAGAGAAGGATGCTACCAGTCTTTAATAATCGTATCTGGACCCATCAAAAAATTGAGGCAAGATAACTTGGAGAGTAGCTCCAACTGGAAAGGCGCTACAGAGGTGAAGCCGATTCATTCCATTCTCCCATTTGCTGCTAAAGGCTGTGAGATCCTCGATGAATTAGAAGACGGAAACACCAGCACCGCAGATGAGGGAAGAAGACTAGAGAATACAGCAAGAAGCAAAGAGCATACCAATATAGAATTCACCAGAAAAGTTCATCATATTGATTCGAAGATTGATTAATATGGTTTCAGCTCTAGTCAAGAAAGAAAGACCACGGCGATAAAACTTCCGCTTTCGTCCATGCCGCCTCGCAGGAGAGAGAGAAAAAAAGGGGAATTCCCTAATACCGAGGAGAAACATTCTGCTGCCAACGGTTGTAAAAGAAAAGTTTAGGTTGTAGCACAACAAGAGGGCGCTGCAAATAGCAAATGCAAATGAGAAGTTGGCAAGGGCAGGAATTATGTGAAGCAACATCACACAGTCTAGTTCAGTAATGGCAGCTGGGGCACGTTAAAACTGGACGTGGTCGCAATGTCTTCCAAGTGAAATGATACCTCTGTGGATGGCAGGCCCAGTATTGGGGTCTTCTGCTTGGTCCCTGCTTCAAAATCACGAAGACTTCACCCCACTGTTTCTATCTGACTGGTAGAGCCCAATTCAAGGCTTGTTACAGGGAAGCATGCTGGTGCAATAACAACGACCTATCTAACATACCCCAGTCGCCATTAGCGAACTCGACGGATATTCGATTCGGTTGGGATTCGAACTCACTATGTATATATATATATATATACTTTATGTTTTAATCATAATACCTAATTACTGTAAAGTTAATTAATTTATTTTCACGATTACAAACTCACCAGTTTTTAGAGCTCGTAAATTTTTGAAATATGAAATGCATCAATAGTAATAAAAAGGAAATCTTTCATGTTTTGAGTACCGTACAAAATTATTATGACACCTTGAATAATGTTTCCTCTCTAAAATCTTTACAAATGTTTTCGACAAGGCGGTGGTTTCATTTTACGAAAGCTATTTCCATCCCAATTTAAATGGGTTCACTTTCTAAGAAAATGCGAATGGTTTTCCAGAGAATTTCGCGAGCAAAAAGAATTAAGAAAAAGAAAACTTAAAAGTATAATGACTGATTTCACTTCCAGCAATAAAGATAAATTTTCTTTTCACTTCTTTTCTTCCACGTGAAATGATCGAAATGATGAAAAAATAAAATAAAATAAATTATTTCTCATCTTTTCATTCCTAAAATCAAAATCAAGTTCCTTCTAATGCGTTCTTCTTATTTTTTTTATTCCTTCTTTTCAGAAAGAAGCTGTATTTGGCGATTTCCCAAAAACGAATTCTTTATTGAAAAATGGCGCAGTCATAAAATAAATAGCTTCCCGATTTGAATTCAATGAGATTTATAACATAGGATGACAGAAAGGATAGTTTTGGGTTTGAGAGTAATTTCTAGACTGCATGATTGCGTCTTTTCAATTAAAATCAATTCCTTTGGTACTTACTTTCTAATATTTCCTTCGATATTGCAATTATTTATTTTTTGTATCTATTTCTCCTTAATTTCGTTTTTAATTACACTAGGTCAGGTTTTGATTTTCAGCACAAGGCACTCATATTTATGAGTACTTATTAAATAAATAATGAGTATTTTGTGAGTACTTTCCATCTCAGTGTCATTAAAGTGTGTAAATGCGCAGAAAAGCATTTTTTTGTCACCCTAATCCAAAATTTTAATCCGAATTTCATTTTTTTAGATCCGAACTTTAGTTGAAAATTAATATTAATTTCAATATTAAAAATACAGTTTCTAATATGAAAAATTAAATTAAGCACAATCTTTAATTATTTAGGTATAAAATTCTCTTAGCAGATATTGTAATAACCTAACTAAGTTACTGGCAGAAGCTGCTAAGTACAGGTAATAGTGTTGTTACTTTGAATTACGGATGCCGCGGTCGACATCTGAGCTGGAAAACTTCTCTCCGCGACATATCAGAGGAATAAAAATAAATCAAACAATTATCTGACATCTATAATCACTCAAGATACGTAACTTGACTACATAACTTGATTAGATTACATAAGGTCATGAATTACTAACGCACATGCAAGCTACCAACACGGTCTTCATCCCTGTCAGTAATGAACAAGGTACCCTCAGTTCGTGAGAAGACACTTCTGCCAATTCCTGACCCGCTGAATATTAGTAATTGTTATATCTCCCAAACATATTGTGACTGTCAGAATTCCACGACCAACTCAGTTGTCCACCCCATCATCTAAGGATCTACCCTATTATCCTGTTGCTACAATCAGATATCTTTCCAATACGTTATTGTTGAATATAACTGTTATCAAGAGTCATAAATGACATATTGAATTGTTGTCAGTTTCCGTTTGAACACCAAAGTCAAGCATTACTGGTTTAGAGGATATTTAATAGACGATGACCAACTTCCTTTTACATCAACTAGGGGACAGCCTAAAAATTTAAAACAACTGTCAGAGACGTTTGGATTTTTGTCTGGCTTAGCTGTCTGGGAGGAATCTTATGAGACTTATTTATGCAACATGAGAGAATTAAGCGGAAAATTTGCAAGCACTCACTCAGATAAAATGCATATGGGCAGCAGAAATTCAGCCATCTTCACTTATTGTTCAGTGGTATCCGGGATCGAATCGGGAAGAGTATGATCTTATCATCAGACCACAGTGAGCCTTAAATCCATTTTCTCACTGTTACTTCACCTTGATTGATTAATGGATTGCTTTCATTGATGATTGACGGACCACTTTGTTCTAAAGGTCTATGGCACATGTTTATAATATTAGTTCGCTGATACGATGTGGAAATCGTTAATAGGTCCTAATTTACTTGGGGATAGTAGGCAGTGATAAGAATTAACTTCTTGTATGTAACTGACATAATTGCATCATCTACCTATGCATCATCTACCTTTAATGGTGTTGCATCATCTACCATAATTGCATCATCTACCTTTAATGGTGTTGATATAGGAGGAAATTCTGAAAATGCACTCGAATATATTTTGCAGGTACGATTTAAAAGAACAGGATGTTAAATAAAATTGTTATGATTTCCTCACTATTTGAACCCAGACAACCAACTAGAATCGTAAAGCAAAATGTTAACCATCATCATTTATGGCTATTCAATTGTTTGATAATGTGCTTGGGGTATCATGTCTTAATAAAACAACCTTATAATTAATAAGGAATTATATATATTCTTCTGCTTCAAGTTTTATTTGACCATCTGTTCTATATATCCCCAACCCACGAAGCTCCGACAATCCTTTGAGGGTGAATGTGGTCACCCTCCCAATCACTGCCCACGGCAAACGATGTTGGACTTCGCTGATCTTAACGAGAAGACCCGTGAAGCTACTGAGCCATTGGAGCTCAACCTGTAGCTCAGTAGTTCAAATAAAACCGGAAGCAGAAGAATATTTATTGTTTGGATTAGAATATAAGATCTGTGTCCATGTTCATCTGTGACGTCCAAAGTCCTTCCGCTGGAATGGCATGGAAGTGAAGAATAGGGTGCCAGCTCAGATGTGAACTCGTCACCTGACTGTGGTTCAAAATTGCAAGGCGCTTGATGTTGGGTGAGTACTCCTAACCCATTAACTTTAAAATAAAGTCCGGGTTCACCTGCTCCGTTATGTATCTATGTACTATAAGCCAAAGCATCATCCATTACTTTGATATCTCAATCGGGTTTTTTTGATAATGGACTTCTTCCTAGGCACAATTTTAGCTGCTCTGGCGAAAAGAAATCCCCTAAATTTTCTGTACTACTTGATATCCCCACAAGTAAACTTTCAAATCACGTGAAAAAATAGCCAAAAGTGGCCAAACGAATTTTAACCTATAAGCACTTTTTTTAATTTTCGACTTCTTTTTATTGAATTTAGCAAAACGATTTCATTATATTTTTTTCAATTTCAACATGATTACAAAATGGCTGATAATTTTTTAGAAGATTGAGGATTAAATAGATAAATAAATAAAAAGAAAAAAATAATTCGATGTATAATTTTTCATGATCTTGTCGTATCTTGCAAGCCTTGTGCAACGAATTTCTCTGAGAACGATACGACTTTTGATGCCATTTTAAAAGTAATTGCGAAGAAATGGAAGTCGCAAACTATATGCGAATAATTCTAACTTGGCGATAATCTTGGCAGTCATTTGATAATGAGGTCTCTGAAAATCAATTAACACCAAATTATTTTTTCTCCAACAAGAATTAATCAGTAAATTAAATAAAAAGATCAATTTGCATTCCATCATGTTATTTTTCTTTTTATACTCGTACGCGAAACTATTAATTAAACTCCAAAAGAAAAGAAATTTTTTTAACTACTACGCAAGATTCTCAAGGAAACTTTAGCAAAAAAATAACGAATTGAAGTTAATTATTTTCTCCGTAATGTGAGATAATAATAAAGTAGAACAGGTTCAGTTATTCTGACAAAGTTCTGAGTGGCTTATAAATTAATATTTGCATTCTTAATCAAAATCAACTTGAAAAAATACAAATTAATAGTATGAATATAATGTTACAATAATTCAATCACGATTCAGAATATCGGACGAAATAAATGGATGAAAACAATATTTTGGCGCGATTTTAAAACTTCGAATAATATGCGATTTATTTTTCAAAAAAATAGCATGCGAGAGTCCTAGAGGTTAGAGATGAATGCAACTCCTCGATAGAGATCGCATTTGAGAAGACTTTTTTCTCAATTCCTTACCTTTGAGAAGAAGAATGCGGAAATAAGTAAAGAACAAAAAGTCTAAAACATCTAATTAAAATACTGAATTGAATTTTAAATCATAACGCTCCAAGAGACAGCCAAATGCCTCAGCGTTTTCAATCAAGTCAAGTGATGAGGTTTAACTTGAATCTGCCACTAAAGATTTCAAAAATTCACAACAATATGGAATAATATAGAGAAGGTAAGATAAATAAAATAAAATCCCTATATATATATATATATATATATATATATATATATATATATATATATATATATATATATATATATATATATATATATATATATATATAAAGCTGACCCAGCCACGCGTTGCAGTGGCTGAGTTTTTATAATACATTGAATCGATTTTTTACTAATTCTTGGGTATAATCAAATTAATATTTTCTAAAAAAATTTATAGGTTCATTCATATGAGATTAAAAATGAAACGTTTCACCAAAATTTAAACGTAATAGGTAAAGTATCGAAATTTTGAAATTAAGTACAAACCAACATATACTTTCTGAATTTACATTTTATTCATCTTATATTAAATTATAGTTTGTAATCAGTGACTTAACTCTTATAAAATATACTATATGAATTAAAAACATCTAAAAATAAATTGTTATAAATGAGGTAGATAACATTGACATCGAACTATTATTTTTTCAATTTTAAATTATTAAAATTAAAATTATCTAAGTACTACTTTGTGTACAACATTCCTGGTTAACCTGTCTTTCGCTAACACGAAGAGATTTGATAGTTTTCCTACACGTGAGCAGGCAACATATAGCTGTCCATGTGAGAAACATGTGTTTTCCAAATCCAAACCACAAATAGACATTGTTTGGCCTTGAGATTTATTTATGGTCATCGCAAAAGCTAAACAAATTGGAAATTGGAGCCTTTTAAACGGTATTGGAGATTCTGACGCTATCAGTGGAATACGTGGAAACAGGACGATATCTCCTTTAAATTTTTCCGTCAAAATTGTTGCTTAGAGAATATTTTCGGTCATTTCTTTTATGACTAAGCGTGTACCGTTACATAATTGAGGTGGGTTTAAATTACGTAGAAGAATAATTGGTGAACCAATTTTCAATTGAAGATTGTGTGGTGGCATTCCTGCATATCCAGAGAATTCAAAAATTCAGTTGGAAAGCTTACGGCTTCGTTTTCATCAATAACTGTGTCGATTGATTTAAGAGACATCAAATCACCGGGCAACATCTGTTGTATGTTGAAGTTAATTTTGTTCGCATCAAAGTTTCTTGCTGCCAAAATAGCACGCTTACAGAACCAATTATCAAATTATAAAATAAAAATAAAAAAATAAAAGTCTATAAAGAAATACTTACATGTTTTCGAGGTGGTATGAAAATTAGTAGAGAAAATCACTAATAAATAAAATTTTATTTTACTATTTATAATATTAAAACTATTCAAATTGAACACTACACAATAATAACACAATACAAAGTATAATTATAAAAATGATTCACGAAAATTTGTTACAGTATGATTATACATCATGAAAATATATGTAAATTCTATATTCAACCACGCGCTTGCGCTCGCACGCTAATTTATTCTGGGAGATACTATAATCTAGAAAAATAAACACGTCGCCATCTGCCGAATACCTGTGCAACTTAGATGCTAAATCACCAACTATTTGGAATTTACAGAACTAACTGATAAATAAACACTAATATCGTATAATAAATATTGAGATCAATAATTAAGAGATAAAAACTATTCTATCTTTTTAGTTGGGCTATATTATAAATGGTTACAAAATTTTATCAAAATCGGTTCAGCAGTTTCGGAGTTTATCGTGAACATACATCGTGACACACGAAATTTTTATGTATATAGAATTGCTGACCCAGCCACGCTTTGCTGTGACTGAGTAATTATAATACATTGAATGAATTTTTTACTAACTCTTTGGTACAATCAAATTAATATTTTCTAAAAAATTTAAAATAGGTTCATTCTTATGCGATTAAAAATAAAACGTTTCACCAAAATTTAAAAGTAATAGGTAAAGTATCGAAATTTTGAAATTAAGCACAAACTAACATATACTTTCTGAATTTACATTTTATTCATCTTATATTAAATTATAGTTTGTAATCAGTGACTTACTCTTATAAAATATACTATATAAACTAAAAACATCTAAAAATAAATTGTAATAAATGAGGTAGATAACATTGACATAGTACTATTATTTTTTCAATTTTAAATTATTAAAACTAAAAATTTTTTCCGCGGTATTATACTGAAATAAAAAAAATTAAAAGAATTGATCATTTGAATAAATAAATTAGATCAAAATATACTGCTGAATATATTAATAATTATCAAATTTTAAAATAAAAATAAATAAAAGGCTATCGAGAAATACTTACATGTTTTCGAGGTGGTATGAAAATTAGTAGAGAAAAATAGTAATAAATAAAATTTTATTTTACTATTTATAATATTAAAAATATTCAAACTGAAGAACACTGCACAATAATAACACAATACAAAGTATAATTATGAAAATGATTCACGAAAAATTGTTATAGTATGATTATACATCATGAAAATATATGTAAATTCTATATTTAACCACGCCCTTGCGCGCGCACGTTAATTTTCTCGAAGATGGTATAATCTAGAAAAATAAACACGTCGCCATCTGCCGAATACCTGTGCAACTTAGATGCTAAACCTCCATCTATTAGGAACTTACAGAACTAACCAATAAATAAACACTAATGTCGTATAATAAATATTGAGATCAATATAATTAAGAGATAAAAACTATTCTATCTTTTAAGTTGGACCATATTATAAATGATTACAAAATTTTATCAAAATCTGTTCAGTAGTTTCGGAGTTTATCGGGAACATACATCGTGACACGAAATTTATATATATATATATATATATATATATATATATATATATATATATATATATATATATATATATATATATATATATATATATATATATATATATATGAGCTATTAATTTTCTTTCCACACTACACTAGTGGAAGGTTATTAGTTAGTTATTTATTATTAATTTTAAGTTATTAACGAGAAAGTGTTATTAGACCATATGAACATTTAACAAGCACCAACTCCTTTTACGGTGATTTCTCATTCGGTTAAAAAAAGTCAAACAAGGTTGCTGTTGTTTCTTATCTCGATGTCAAAACACACCAACGAAACCGTTGGCATTAATGAAGTCCGATACAAGAAGTGGACAACAATATCCTCCCAGGGTGAAAATGTGCTTTGGGTCCCCTGCTTGCCGCATTTTCAAAAAGTCGCCAACTGGCGCGTTTTTGCGTGTTGTCTCGCGGATTTGAATGCTCCGAGAGACACTACGTAAAAACGTCGTTTCTATGTCGACGAAACCGAAATCCGTGTTTTTAACGAATTTCACCGTTATATGGCAACGAAAACAAAACGTTAGTATGGCAACGAAAACAAAAACACAGGTTTTTTAACGAATTGTATAACAATAAATACACTAGAATATGGAGAAAAATTATCATATTTTTAAAATTAATAAATAAAAATACACTGAAACAAATAAATTTCCACATACCTAAGAATCAGTAATCCAATGGCAATAAAAAGTCGTGCATCAAATTTTGAATTTTACGGTTATTTCAAAATCAAAATAATCAGCGACCAATAGGAATAGTGAAACGCGTGGTATCCCTGGCTATTTCAATTCACTGTCGCCAATTTGGCAAGAAAGGGGTACCCAAACCACAGATTAACCCCTCTCATTCTACAACAAGGCAATCCAAGATATGCTGAGGTGATTCCTATTCTTGCTTGCATTTACGGCAAAAAGGAAACTTCTTGCTAACCCCAGAATATGTGAGACCTTTCCAGTGCCCAGTGGTAAATCGGGACAGACACATATTGATCTGCTTGTCACAAGGGAGAGAAAGTAGAAGTCCTGGTCTCATACCTGGCTTTATACCATTTTTTATGCTATTGAGCTGTCTTCCTCATTTTGGGTTTCTTGCTTACAAAATAATTCTTAAAATATGAGCTCTGAGGTGAATGGGACAAGATGGTCTAGTCCCTCTCTTGCAAGAGTGTTGGACACTTAGTTTCCGTAGAACACCATAAGGTAGAAGCCTATTTTAGCTCCATGCCTGTTAATGTTAGTAGGAATGATGAAGTGACCTTCTCGCCTTAGGTGGCCCTATAAGGAATGCATACGCCCGACACACATAGCGCAACAGGAACAATTCCTTACCACGAGATCAAACAAAGTAGATTCCATTATCTGCTACCACAATTGATAAGATGGTATAGCTCATTTGAGCTGGGTACAGGGAAGTTCACTGGTGTAAACGTAAACAATTGATTAGCCCCACAATAAGTGAGTTGGACCTTATTGTGCCCTAATGTTGCCAATATCCACACTTTTTGGAATGGAAGATTCTAATGTCGATCCTAGTAACTACTGAATGATGAAAAATGAATGTTTCGACACCGAATAGGGGATAACCTAATTTCTGAGGGTCACGCGAGCGCGTTGTAAGGTATTTTAATACCACCGAGGGAATTATTTTCCGGGGGAACTTTTCATAGACAGTGGCTTTTATATATTCCCGTGGGACGAGGATAGAAATTTGGAAAAGTCCCAATCGACGAGCATGCAAAAGCCAGAAATACAGCGACTGAGACCGATCGCCGGTTTTTATGATCTAGTGAGCATTGTCCAAACACTGGGCCACGGAGATGAATGCTCCCGCGTTCGCACATAGCTATCGTTAAATTAATTTTCAGAATTTATACCACTGGGAACTGTAAATATTGACTACCATTTACGAAAAATCTTCTGTGGTAGCAAAATGCCATGGATATTGCAACAGTTTTTCATAGTTAAACTGCCCAATTTGCCAAGTCAAATTAGGAAAATAGTACTTTCATATCAATACAAATACAACAGACTTTCATTATTCCGAGTATCGATTATCCGAAACTTCAAGTTAACAGATGTGTGCTTTGCCATGCTAATACGAGACAAGAGAAGCAGGATGATTTAGAGCAGCATAATATGTAGTTTCCCGAATACTGTGCAACTTCACTGTAAGTTTAATGTTATTGTTTGTTTATGTAATAACATTGATACAACATAGTGTAACTTTTATACTCTCTGTCTTCCAAAAAGTTAACTAGTTATTAAAAAAATATGAAGAATTACTAAACAATTTCATAATTAAAGTTAAGCGACGTTTACTTCTATGGATATAACGTACATCAATGGGTGAAATCCTACTCCCTGCTGCGAGTTCAGCATGATATTTGAATTTATAGCCAACCACTGCAATTTTCGCCCAATCAAATTCAAAAGCTGAAATTTATCGGTGAAACGTAATTCCGGATTTTCAGAATTGAGATACCAATTTTTTCCTGTCATGTAAGTAATTAAATTATTTAATTACTCATTTAAATAATTAATTAAAAAACAAAAATTAAACAAATTTTCGAAAAAAATTCTAAAAAACAAGTTAGATTTATTTTTTTAAAGTAAAAATATTTTAAAATAAAATAGAGTTCTAAAATATTCGAGAGAACTTTAAAATAAATTTAAAAAATGAAGAAATATAGTTCAGGGTACCTCTTGATGAAAATTGGAGATTTTTTGTTACCAAACGCATTTGAGGAAACAAAATGGCTCCAAAATCTCTGTGCAACACAATTAAAGCAATTGCATAGATTTTATGCATTCTTATAAATGTAAAAACAAAATATTTTTACGTGTATAAAAAAACGTAAAAACGAATTATCACCATATTCGACATCATCCAATCGGCTCCAAATTGGTGACAAAACAAAGGGCCGGTAAAATCCTAGGAGAGCCCACACCTTTGGCGACAAACTGAAAAAAGCGCCAAGCCAGAACGAAATTCCAGAAATATTTAGGTTTACCATATCAGTTGTATCGAAATAGAGTTACCAAGATTGGCGCAAACCGCAATTATCGCCAACCAAAATCATTCGATCCAAGGGTATGGGCTCTGCTAGTATCCAACCAAAGCCCCCCCCGAAGAGACCCAAACCCCAAAATTTAAAAAACATTTTATGAGATTCAAGGATTATCGATGCTCAATCAAACTCCGCGCATCACAGGTAACTCGTGTGGAAAACGAAATTCATACGAAATAATATTCTCTGGCTTGGAAACCTACTGATTTGGCTGATTCCGCACTCGCATTAAGTGATAGAATTAAAGTAATAGATTTTATTTATTAATTTTGTATTTTTTTACTTGACCTACCCTTTTAACGATTTAGATAAATAAAGATTATTAAGTCTGAAATTAGGAAGAAAAATAAAATATTTGTTTTTATCTTTCAAAACCACAAAATTAAAGATGTTTCTATTTCATAAAAGATGAGCATGAATTCCAGAAACAATCCTTAAACAATTTAGGAGGACGAAAGATTTATAGATTTATCCTAATTACCTTTTCAGTCATGCAGAAATGTTACGATAGAAGCATATTATATTTTGTTATAATTGAACAGAAAACAAAAAATTTCCAAAATATTATTTATTTATAGTAAAAATCATGAAACAGAATAACAATCTGCTGTTGGATCCTAGCAGAGCCCACTCCCTTGACGCGACATTTTAGTTGGTGATAATTGAGGTTTGCACCAATCTTAGTAACCCTATTTCGATACATTAGATATGGTAAACCAAACTATTTCTGGAATTTCGTCCTGGCTTGGCGCTTTTTTTCAATTTGTCGCCAAGGGTTTGGGCTCTCCTAGGATTTTACCCAATCTGCAAGTAAACTAATAGAACAATATGAATGCAAACGATAAGTCAGTACATTCCTACTAAATATTAAAATGTTGGTTAAAAGAACAATTTATATTAAAGGACATCTGGTAATTATTTACAAAGTGATAAGTTTGTAGTACAGTCAGTTTGTGAGTTGACATTCTTTCCTCACAGATAACAGTTTTTCAAAACCAGTACAGGTTGCGTTCATCAACATCAAAATGTATATTTCATATTATTTTTCATTATCATGTTTTTCAAGTAACATATTTAAAAAAAATTTATATTTATTATTTAATTGCTTCGAATAATGTAAAAGCCCAACTTTATCGTAGATACATCATGCAAACATCAATTAGTTTGATAGTATATTACTTCAGAGATGGGAAAATTATATTCTTTTACTTCGAGAAGAAGCAGACAACTGAGAACGGAAAATATGGTGATTGTTTATATGTTTTCTATGCATTGCAGATAATTTTTTGTGGGCCACAAAAACTGAATGCATAAATAGAAATGTTTTTTAACCACAAGCCTATACTTATATGCAATTCTAATTTCTTTTCCTTTTCATTTTAGTATGCAAACAATTAACACAAATTCATTAAAGATTACTGTGTACATTTCACAAAATGAATCGTAACTCTTTCAATTTCCCTCTAGAAGACAATTTCGTCACCGAGGATCTGATAGCTTCATATTCAGTGGGTGATAGGTTAAAGAAAATAATCTGTTCCAAGACTCTGTTCACTATCCGAATTGTTAGTTAACCGATCATAGATTTTTTGTGAAATCGATTCATTCATTCTGGGGAGTCTAAATATTAAATTAGAGAAAGGATGTATAATTTCTCAGTAAATTCATTAAAAAATAATGCATATATATAATCTTGCATATTAATCAGTCCTTTTCATTTTCTGTTAATAGGGAGTTTAAAGAACATGTCCAATGTTGATTGCTTTTCTCTCTTTCTTTCAGGATATTACGGAAGTGATTAATATCATTGTCGTTGTGTAAATATCCATATCTCGGCTGACATCAGCTTAATTTGGGTGCCTTTCTAAGACCATTGCTCTGACATCCTCCCAAATCAATCAGTTTCAGTTTTCAATGAAATCAAAGCCAAAACTAGTGTTCTAATTTAGCTTATTATTATTCTATAGTGGAAAAGTTTTTTTTCCTAATATATTGGGTTGTTCGGAAAGTACTTTCATTTTTTTTTGTGGAAATGAAAGACAGTTTTCGTATAATAAACAAATACTTTATTAAATTATATATTGGCCGTTTTGGTCTTGGACCTTTTGCCATCTTTCTGGTAGTAGCATAATTCCACGCTCATAAAATATTTGGTGTTTGCTCGTAAAAATCTGATCGAGGTGATTTTTGACCTCCTCATTTGAGGTGAAGGTTTACCGTTTAAAAAATTTTGGAGTGACCGGAACAAATAATAATCCGATGGTGCCAGGTCTGGAGAATATGGTGGGTGGGGCATTGTATCCCATTCAAGCCGTAAAAGCTTTTGGCGAGTGACCAAACTTGTGTGAGGTCTCGCGTTGTTTTGGTGAAACACTACACCTTTCCTGTTATTAAATTATTAGTTCTGGCCTTTTCCGTTGAAGTGCATCATTCAAATTGTCCAGCTGATGACTTCCGAATTAATCGTTGTGTTATCCGGTAAAATCTATAAAAAACGATTCCTTTAAAATCCCACCAAACAGACAGCATCACCTTTTTTAGTGAATATCGGTTTTGTAAATGGTTTCAGCCGGTTAATATTTTTTTGCTCCATAACCTCTTGCGTTTGACATTGTTGTATACAACCCATTTTTCGCCCCCAGTGATGATACGCTTCAAAAACGGATCATTTTCGCGACGTTTGAAAAGCAAATCGCAGACGTCAATGCGGCGACACAGATTTCTCTGTGTAAAAACATGGGGAACCCATACATCGAGCTTCGAGGATAATCCCAAGCCTTTCAAGTGGTCATAAACTGTTGTAATTCTCCGGTTCGCATTAACTAATGCCTTTATCGCGTCTTTATCAGCTTCAACCGGCATTCCCGAACGTGGTGCATGTTCGACATCAAAATTGCCGGATCGAAATTGAGCGAACCAGTTCTGGCACTGGCGTACTGTCAACACACCTTCTCCATACACATCGGTCAATTTCTTTCGGGCTTGAACAGCATTTTTACCCTTTCTGTAGTAAAACAGTAAGATTTGTCGGAAATGCTGCTTATCGCTCTCCATATTTAAAAGGGCACCAACCAAAAACTACTGCGTAGAATTAATTGGAATTTTTCACACACAAGCCTTGCTATATGAGCCCTCAAAGCATATAATAATTATAAGACTTAAGTGTGAAGTTGGGTGCAAAAAAATACAATTAAATCCTCTGTCGGGAAAAAACGAAATTACTTTCCGAACAACCCATTTGGTTTCGCAACTTTACACATTATGCTCCGAAAGGCAAAAAGCATTCATTAAAATTCGTTTTAGTTCGTTATCCGAATAAGTGTTCGTTGTGCGAACAGAAAAATCTTTCGTTGTCCGAATTGTTCGACAACCGATCATCTACTGTCTCTAATTGTCAAGAATGGTATAAAAGCTATTTTGTCAAATTTCGCTTCGATGATATGGAGCTTGATTCTGATTAAACCTAATATCATCTTTTTAGTGTAACCGGAGCACTGTTAATTCCAGCCTAAGGTTCTTCCGTTGGTGTGGTGTGCAAATTTTGGCAAGAGAGCTCTTTTATAAAAAATGTAGATGTAATTTCAGTGAAAGTTTTGAGGAAGTTGGCTTTTTAAAGTAACATTACATTCGGAAGAGTGTGTATATCAATCAAAAACAAAAACTGGAATTGAAAACATATGTAAACAAACTAAAATGAATTCATGCTTATAGTAAAATTATCTTAATTTATATTTTCATATAAAATCTTAGGCACTTTCTAGTTTCAAAGAATAAATAATAATAATCCCCTTAATTTGCAACGGTTTCTAAGCATTTGTATCTTCAATTTTTTCAAAATAACAGGTAAGAAATAAATTAATTTCTGATATTTTATTTGTTTGGATTTTATTTGGACGCATCTCATCGCAATGAGCGATATTAAAGAGAATATTCTTGTAAGACTTATAATTTTCTTTAGTTTTCAATAATTTTTAATGTGAGGTTGAAAATATTTTAAAAATAAAATACATTTTTATTAATGCTTAAATAAAGAACGGATAGTTTTCGAATTATGTAATAGATACATTTTTTTCTTACGTACTGCGTAAGATTTATTTTTATTTTACCTAAGTACGTTTATCGCCATTTTTTCCTGTATTCGCCAGGCGGTGGGTCGTAATAAGATTTGGAACTAGTAAGATTTCCCCCATTGGCGAACATTGCGAATTTTTCTCATCGCCAAGTTAAACGCATGTTTTCTAACCCGGAAAAATTGGAGATATTCTTATATCGAGCGAGATCTGTCCAAAGTTTCGCCTAACTTGATTGACAAGCAGCGATGATTCAAATATGGTCACTAGTGACGTCACTGGAGGAATGCGATTTTATGACGTCACAGTCACATTGTATTCTCTATCCAGGCGATTATACGTAAGTCTTTACCGCTACTGGCGATCGCCAGGTTATTCGCCGCTTGTTATTTTACGCCAAAGTTCTGGAGGAATTATTCATTACTTTTTCTTAATATTTCAAAGTCTTATTATATACACATGATTTAAGATATAACTATAAATAGGAATAACAAAGCTTTCAGGAACATATGTTTATTAATATTATTATAGTTCCACATCACTATATATAATAATAACGGCACATTACATATAATTTCACAAAACAGCCACACAAAGAAAGCAGCAACGAACAAGTGTCTTTCTGGGAAATGCACTAGTTGCGCCTAGCGCCATCTACCCACTTAAACAGGGAAGGTAGCTGTAATTATAACCGCTACATTATTTATTTTTTTAAATTATTATTTATTTAATTAAAATTCTTTTATTGATTTCTAATATAAAAATAAATGAATAGTGTTATTTTAATGCTTTTTTATAAAAATATAATATTATTTATGTACATAATTATTTCCATAATTTTAATTTTAATCTTATTTGAGTGCTTAAATATTTTATTTTTTAAATTATTATTTATTTAATTAAAATTTTTAATCGATTTATAATACAATAATAAAATAAAGCATTATTTTAATGAATTTTTTGTATTAATATATCATTTATATACATAATTATTTCTTTAATTTTAATTTAAATCTTATTTGATTGCTTAAATTTTATTTAATTTTTTAAATTATTATTAAGTTGATTAAAATTCATTTATCAATTTCCAGGATAATAACCTAATAGAAAATAAATAAGATTTTTAAATTATTAAGATCTTGTTTATTTTTTTAATTATTACTTATTTTATTATAATTATTTCTTTAACTTCAATTAAAACTGAATTAATTCTTTAAAAATCCCGATTCTTTAAATGATTATCTAATAAAAATAAGATATTTAAATTATTAAAATCTAATTTATTATTTTATCTTAAATATTTTTATTTTTAAAATCTTATTAATTTTTTTAAAAAAATATACAAGAAAAATATGTAATAAATAAACAAAATAAAAAAGATATAAATAATAAATAAACAAAAGGAAGTTGGAAAGAAGAACAGTTTACGATGTTTAGACGCTGGCGACAATGAAACACAACAGAAAACATAGAACAAAAAGTTCGAATTGAAAGTAAAACGAAAACTTCAAATGCTGTTGTCACTGAAAAGAGCCATATATATGGCGTAAAAATGATGTACAACACGAGAAAACCGAATCTGGGAACAAAAAATTCTGAAAAATAACAAAAACTTAAATTGGCAACATGATAATTAAAACAAAGGGCGCTAGATTTGGCGAGAAATCACTTGCGGGGGATATCATACATACACCTAAGATTTTACCATTTTAATAGTCCCAGCCGCCATGTAATCTACCATTTCTTAATTTTTTTGACGACAAAGAAATGCTGCCAGGAAGATGTAAATGTGACGTAATGAATTATTTTCTGAAGAAAAAGATTACATATCTAAACAATATATTTAAACCAGATAAATAAAAAGCGTAAATATATGTATTTGAAATATTAGGATTTTAAAAAAGAAAGCATACGAAAATTTATTTCGTAAATGCTTATACGAATTCTAAGAAAAATAGGAACATGAATTCTAATGAAAATATAGGAACATTCGCAAAAAATGAGTGTAAATTGTAAAATATAACTTAAATTTTACCTAATAATTTTAAAGAAGAAAATATAGGGACCCATTTTTCAAATATAAATACATATAAATAATAAAATATACATTTAATTAATAATTAATGTAAAAAAGATGCTTTAATTTAATGCTATAAATAATAAAAATGTCATACACAATCTAAATAAGGATGTGTCGACATAATTTTAAACAATAACTTTAAACGATTAATATAGAATAAAAAACGATTATTTAAAATAATGAGGAGGAACACAACCTGGAATTTAAATATTCAAAAGACCAAGAAATTTGTAGAAGACACTAAAAAAATTCCCAGACAAACTATCCTTTCAAATCTTTTTAACAAAATCAGCAAATGGTATAAAATGTTTATGAAATGCCAGATAAATAAGGATAACTGTCAAAATATCACCAAATTAAAAAAATGGTATGATGGATTATACGGAAACCGTACAAAAGAAAAAATGTATTAGATGCATTTTTTTCTTACGTACTGCACAAGTTTTTTGTTTACCGTACCTTTGAACGTTTATCGCCATTTTTTGCTGTATTCGCCGAGTGGTGGGACATAATAGGATTTCACCATTTTTATTTGTAATTTCTAATTGATTTCAGAAATTACATCGCCTATTGTAAACATAAATGTTTTGCATAGAAACCATTTAATCTTTTCGGCGCATTTTTCGGCGATTGAAAAAGTGTCGAAAAACTGACGCCATTTATACCCGAATGGTCTAAAAAAACTTTTCTTATATATCAGTCCATAGTGACCGAACTATTAAACCAATCGAAATGAAAGTTTAGAAATAGTTATTTGAATGGGTGGGGTCGAGATTGTGATGATTTCGAACAATAAACTTCTCATTGTTACGGTAACAGTGATAAAATTTCGAATGACAACACCCAATTTTTTCGTACGCAAATGGATCAGAGCATGGAAAAACCTTAAATGGTGCTGGAACGAGACATGTGTGATGTAAATTGGCGGCATAAAACATCTGGAAAGAAGAACATCGTAATGAACTAATCACAATAAAGAGGTAGTTGCATTGATGCGTTTTGCTTAATTCATTGGGATAGGTAGAAGCACCAATCACACAGACCACACTTGTAAAGCACTGCTCATGATATAAGCAGTGTGGGAAGATTGTTTCTTAATTTTTGTGCTCATCCGTCTCTTTTCGTGAGAAGAATATGACACTTTCAGGAAACCAACCAGGTGAATTGATAAAGTTGTTTATCTGAGCGAAGAAAATACTACCGAAACAATGAGAGTTTATCGTCGCACCTGGAGACAACCAACAGTGTGTCGACTTTGCGAATGTTTTACTCATCAGATATCATGAAGATAGCAGGTGGCTGCTGCGGATATTATGGACGGATCAGGCACATTTCACTCTAACCGGGAACGTGAACTCCAAGAACTGCATTCATTGGGTGGAGGAAAATCCAACAGCACTTGTTGAACACAACTGGCACGAAACTGCAAAAATATGCACGATGACTCTATCAACGAAGATCTATCAGACCTATCAGAAGAGAGTCATCGCGTGTACCTTAACAGTTTCGTGGCCACCTCGTTCACCTGACCTCCCTTAGACGGATTTCTGGTTCTAGGGTTATCTGAAATCTAAGGTGTCTCACATTAAATGCCAGGAGTTTGTCAGATTTAAAAGATGCCGTAAAACGAAAGTTCTATAAATTCTTCTTGCCATGATACGTTCGTCATTGTTATCGACTATCTCCCGCATGCAATACATTATCCTCTGCGAAGGTGACCACGTTAAAAACTTGTAATTTGAATAAAAGTATTTTCCCTTTACACTCTTTTATTATCATTGATTCTTTATGATGCTCTTCTTTTCAAATGTTTTACATCGCCGGTTTACGTCACGCGTATCTCGTTCCTACGCCATTATTTATGGTATTTTCATGCTCTGATCAACTTGCGCACGAAAAAACTGGGTGTTGCCTTTTGAAAATTTTGAAACTTTGTCACTGTAACCGTAACTGTGAGAGGTTTATTGTTTGAAATCATCACAATCTGGATCCAATGCATTCAAATAACTTTATCTGAATTTTCATTTTGATTGGTTGAACGGTTCGGTCATTAGAAACTCATATGTAGGGAAGTTTCTTTCAAACCACCCGGTATATGCCAAAGTCATATATAGAATTTACCATTTATATATGCCTTTTAGAGTTTCTGGTAAAAGTGGGCGTTATGGTCAAAGTGGTGACGTTAGGCGATTTTCTATTCTGACAAGCTAAGGATGACATAGGTATAGGAATTTAGTTGGCGACAATAATGAGTATGAATTGACTCTTTCTGTGTGATAGCAAACATATAAGAATTTAAATCTCGAACCTTAATGATATAAGGACATGAAAAAACATTATAATAATAGATTATTATATATAAACAGAAATTTAAGAAAATATGTTATAAAAAAATAACTACCGGAAGTTTTATAATATGATTACGAAGCAAAGAACAAAATTTTTCAAGTATAATTTTTTACTTAAAATTCTAGTTATAAATTTGAGAAATGAATCATATAATGAACTTTAAATTTTCCAAGTAATTATCTTAATTAGAATTATTTTTAATTACACGTGTTTAAATATGAATATTTTTAAGTAGAATTTTATAAGCTAAACTCAAAAATATTTACAAGATTTCATCAAACGGTTATACAATAATTCTCTTAATTAATAATAATCAAGCATTTACTAAGACCAACATTAATTTTACACATTTAATTAAAGAATTCTGGGAAAATACAACACACAAACAAAATAGATTATTATGCAACTTGGAGAGGGTGTTCATACATTTTTATAACGATATTGATTTTCTCACTGAAATTAAAAAATAAAATTGCGATTGGCATCAAACTGTTATAAGGTAATTATCGTCTGCATCTTTAAAACGTCGCTGAAAAATAAACAATGGATCGAAAAGCTCTATTTTTGCGCTATCTTTAGAAATACACTCTGATTCCATTATTAAAAAAAGTTTGAAAATTTATGGTTTTTATATTTCTATACGTAAATTAAGTGACATAATTTATATGAAACGAAAAAAATATCAGGGCACTCTTTTATGACACTATGGAAATAATCATTTAAATACAATTCTAAACTTTCCGAGAATTAAATGAAAATTTGTAATAAATAACAGTAGTGTCGAATATGACAAAAAAGTTCATTTTTCAAATTCACATTTAAAAATGGGAAAAAAACACATATAAAAAAATTTAGAATTATCGTGTTAAAATTATATATTTTACACTATAATACGGTTTCAGTATCAACATCAACCTATATTCGGTGAATAATTGTTTTTGATTGAATTTTTGGCAACGAAATAAATTATCAAATTTCACTATATTTGACTAAATTCTT
Source organism: Latrodectus hesperus (assembly GCA_037975125.1). Taxonomy (NCBI): domain Eukaryota; kingdom Metazoa; phylum Arthropoda; class Arachnida; order Araneae; family Theridiidae; genus Latrodectus; species Latrodectus hesperus. Next base: position 74,491,850 of record CM075861.1, read on the forward strand.
TCTTTTAGCGACCTGTAACCGTAATGCCTCTGCTAGTTTTATTTATTTCTAAATAAGTAACATAATTCCGATTAATAATGCAAAATTATTTAAAAAAATGAAATTTCCTTTGAATTATCCTACATTGAATTATTATCCTATATTGATATTGAAAATATTAAAATAACATTTTTTAACACCTGTTAAAATAAAATGGAATGCTGTTGAATATCCTCGATCTTTCTAATGCTACAGAAGACTAGATTGCCAGAGAAAAATGGCAAAAATGCACGAAACAATTCCCTAAAATTAAAAAAAAGCGGCATAAATATTTATAGTTTTATTTCTAAAAGTGTTATGATTCGCTGACAACCAATAAAACCAACTAAAATTATAAAAGGAGAAAGAGCTAAATAGAACCAAAAATCGTCAAATAAAAAATACCATCAGTGATAAATACACAATTTTCGCCCATTACGTATACTGAATATCTTTGAAAAATATATTGTTGACACACTAAAATATTGTTTTCCATGTAAGATTGTCTCATAGATATTGATTATAACTTGGAATTTCTCTCTCGTATTTTCTTTATTCCTATTGATGACAAACCCATGTCCAAAAATATTTTCTGCTTTAAAATGGTTGGTCAATTATAAATAATATCTTAAGTGAAACAAAGCTTAAGTGAATAAATTAATGCTGACTAAAAATATGAAATTCTAAGATTATATAAATAAAAGAGTAAAGGAAATATAAATTTTAACCTAAACGAAAGCTTGTAAGTGTAAATACAAATTTAAAGCACTGAGATAAAATTTCTGATTTATTGAATAAAAATATAAGAGCATTTTTATGGTTTTACACTGGTCAAGACAATTAAAGGATATAAAGGTTATGGGTTGATCTTGAAACTGGAGAATTGTTTGGTTGATCGATGCATTATTGACAGACGTAGTAATCTGTATGAGATAAAAATGGCATATGTTTGGCAGATAAAGATACGCGTTTTGTTGAGCCTTTGGGTGCAAAAGGGAAAAAAACACAATTTGTGCATGAAAAAAACAAATAAAAAGTTGATTCTTAAAAGAAAATCGTTTTTAGTAAGAGGTAGGGTTTCCCCAGGTACCGCGCCGGTAAGTTTGAACACCTTTGATGCATTGAGTTAGTGAGGTTGTTGATGAGGGGCTAGGGTAATCTATTTCACTCCCACAGAAGAGCGCTGATTCCTTCCTCCAAAAGGAAATCATGCACCTGTTTAGCATGGTGTGGCCTGCAATTGTCATCCATTCACATAAAGGCATCTTCAGTTGCTGCAGCCTAAGGGACTGCAATAGGTCTGAGGAAGTCATTCTTATATCGGCAACCTTCAGAGCCCCAGACCATATGATATGGAGATCAGTGTGGGCACAGACCAACACTCCCTCATCCCCAAATATAACATTTTCGTGCATGAACGCAGGATTGCTTCTAGCGCCATGTTTCCTCCAGATGAATATCCGCCAATAAACACGATGAAGGGAAAAAACGGGACTAGTCAGAGAAACTATTCATTTCTACTATTTATTGCACTATTCATTTCTACTATTTATTGCATTATTCATTTCTACTATTCATTGCACTATTCATCTCACATGCCGCGTTGCCAACATTTTGAGTGAGCGATCGTAGCTTGCGGTTAAAGTGATATAAGCCATTGGTCGGCGAGCATGCAACCCAAAAGCATGAAGGTACAGTTTCTGTTGAAACTGTGATGAAGAAGGCTGGGGTTTCATATTTCATTGTCTCCGATCCATTAGCAGTAATAACGATAATTAATCGTTAGTAATAATGATGGTCTTCATTGGGTTCTATTGCTCGTCTACGACCCTGCCCTACTCTTCAGCCTGAATTTTCAGACTCCAAAAAACGGTTTTTGATTATGTATCTAGAATCTTATAGAGAAGGCGATAAAAATAAAAAAGAGAGAAAGATAGAAATTGATGTAGATTAATAATGAAGATGTTGGAAAAATAATACAGTAATAAGATTACTAAACAGAAGAAATGTAAACTAAAATAAATTTTAAATGACCCTGCTGCGAAAATGGAGACACAAAGTTAACTATATAAATTTCACTATAAACAATATAACTCCTTTGGTAGGATTCGATTTTTGTAAATTTGTTTTTGCGATTTTATTGCTTACCTGGTAAACCTTGGTTTTCAACTGTCGTAGAATTATTAATCTAGAGTCTATAAGAACTTCTGCTTTTATTTTGATTACATTAATGTTTTTTATTCACCATAATGTACTTTCGAGCATTTTGTGTCAATAATACTAGAAATTATTGAAATAATTTTAAACATTATTGAAATAGAGTTATTATCATTATGAGAAATGTTCGAAATGATCGAATAAGCATTTTTATTTTTACTTACATTCTTTTAGGAGTAATTCGAAAAGTTAACAGTGCGCGCGAGCCTGAACGAAAATTTTTCTGATATTATTGATCTTATTGTCACTGAATTAATATTTTATTTCTTTTAATATTTTGTTTCCACTGGTTTTTTTTTTTTATTTTTTTTTTTTCGTGAAATGGTTTTTGTTTCATTGAGATGCACATTTATGTTCCCATTTCTTTTCAATATTGTTCTAATAATCTTTCTGTTTCTATATAATTTTCAATATTTTCTTCATTTATAAAGTATTTCATTTTAGAAATTTCAGTGAATTAAGTATTTGTATTGTATAATTCAGCTTTAAAATATTTGTATTGCTTTAAAACAAATGTCTTGATTAATTGATATGTCAATATTGTTTTAAAATAATTTAAAATTGCTTACAGTAATATTGCTGAAATTGTTATTTTTCTCTAAATCAAATCTAGGACCCATTCCAGTTTTAATGCCATGCTGTCAATTTTATCAGATTCCCTAGTGTCATTTCATGATCACTTTGTCGCCAAATATTTTACCTTTTGTTGCCAAATGTTTGACATTTAGTCGCCAAATGTTTTACCTTTTGTCCTCAAATACGAGGGTTACTCTGAAATTTTTGAGATACGCGCAGACGAGAATTTACAAAATAAAAATAACGGTTTAATTTTAAAGTACAAAGTATTTTAACACAGGAGATTTTTTACTGACTTACTTCAACTTGTTTAGCGTGGAATAAATTTTAAGCAGAAGAGAAAACGGAGTTGACGCGAGAACATTTTCGCGCTATGCTTTTCTACGATTTCAAAGCAGGATTAAAATAAAGAAGAATGCGTTCAACGGTTGCAATTAGCATTGGGTGATGAATCTCCAGCTCGTGCTACTGTATTCAGATGGTTTAGAGAATTTAGAAGAGGTCGCAATTTTCTTCAGGATGGAGAACACACAGGAAGGCCGCCGTCGGCAGTAATTCCGGATTATGTGTCTGCCATACGAAAAATGTTAATGGATGATAATCGCTGTACTTATCAAATGATTCAGAAGGAACTTAACATTGGATCCGCAGCCATACAGAAAATCATTCATGAAGAATTACATATGAAAAAAGTAGTTTGCCGTTGGGTTCCCCATCATCTAACTGAGCATCAAAAGGAGGAGCATGTCAGAATCAGTAAAGAAACTCTTAATATGCTGAATGATGGTGGCCACTGCATCATTTCTAAAATTGTAACAGGTGATGAAACGTACATACCGTTTGTTGACTTTCCAACACGTCAAGAAAACAAAGTATGGGTCTTTGAAGATGATCCCACGCCGACAATGGTGAAAAAACAACGCGCACTGAAAAAGTGATGTATGCCAATCTTCTTCAGAAGTACGGGATGGGTCAAAGCCATCAAGTTGGAAGGACAGAAGACAGTAACAGCAAACTGGTATACCACTCAATGTCTTCCAGAAATTCTACAAGAACTGAATGTTAGGAGACTACTGCTTCACCATGACAATGCATCTTCACATACAGCCGGGTTAACAGTTGAGTTTCTTAGACAAAAACAAATTAAAGTGATCAATCATCCGCCGTATTCACCTGATCTAGCTATGTGCGACTTTTGGTTATTCTCTAATCTAAAAAATAACTTACGTGGACGTCGTTTTCATTCAGAAGAAGAGATTGATGTGGCTATAAATGCATTTTTTTCATCTATTCGAAGAAATGAATGGCTTGAGGCATTTAATCTGTGGAAAATTTGTCTACAAAAGTGCATTGATGCTGGAGGAGACTACCTTGAACACACCTAAAATTTTGTAAGTATAACTTTAAAAACTTAGTTGCGTCTCAAATATTTCAGAGTGACCCTCGTATATAGTATCAAATAATTGTGAGGTTAAATGGTTCACAGTAGCAATGCAAATCATTAGGTAGAAATATAATTGCTGCTTAAAACGCGGCTTTCAAATAAACTATTTTATTGCTGTCAATGTTTGACTTCTTCAGATTAGCAATATATTTTTAAAATTTAATTCAAATTGCTATTTTTTCCAAAATTGAATCTTTGACTAATTCTACTTTTCTTGTCCATGAAAGAAAAGCAAACTTCATGGTAAAATTTTAATGGGAAAGGAAGATTTTTTTCTTTAATATACATTTTTCTTGTTTAATTTGATGTACATATACTTTTTTTAATTTATAATTTGACATACATTTTTGTTCGAGTTATTTTGAGTATATAAATATACATATTTTGTATTACTACTTATTTTATATTCTTTTCTGTTACGCATTTAACTTAAAATCTGCTTCGTTTTTAATAATGTAAATATAATCGTATAGATTTTTTTCCATCAATTAAAATTCATTTAGAGCTGAAATTTTGAATTCGATGCCATAAAAGATTTTGTGCTACTGTATTTTGTATGTATAAATGTGTATGTATTATTATGAAAGTAGTAGTAGGCAATTAAATCAAAAAATTTGATTGGGGCAAGCATAGATATTATTTTTGATCATTTTATTCTATTTATAATTTTATAAATGTGTAATAGTTAATGCAAATTATAAGTATTTTAAAACTTGATTGTAGTTCTTAGATTGTTTGAATACATATTTCATTTCTTTTTTCTCCCATTACTTTTAATGACTTTAATGGCATGAAAGCTTTTATATTAAGTTAAGAAATCGTTGATATCATTTCACTTGTTTCCTGTTTGTTTGGCATTACACCATTTTATATTTAAAAACCATTTTTGTTTGGCAACAACTTGTCTTCTTATAGAAAATTGGCTTAATCCTAGTATCCGTAACGTGATGGATTTGGCGATATTAGGATTCGAAATGTTTGTTTATGTATTACAATTCTGAGATTCACAATTATTTTGATTATTAAATGCTCACTTATGATGATGGTTGTGAATCACACGAATTTCGCCGTTAGCGACATTTTTGAAAACTGCCCCAAATGCGTTACGCATACTAGGATTTGATCAAAACATTAATCGCAGAATATGCAGAAATTGAAGCAATAAATATAAGAAGAAATACAGAGTTCGGATAAGCAGTGGCGTACCTGATTAAAACTTTCCTTTTTTTACCCAAAACTTGAAACTTATAAACGATTGCAAAACGTAGCAGGTCTTTAGATGTTTTACTCGATAATAATCGCACTTTACTTGAAAACGTAGTACCAGTATAAAGCTCAATGTGTGGAAAGATTGTGTTTCTGCTTTAAGGTGCTTAAAAATTTTCTTACAGAATGGAAAGTAGCAGAAGAATTACTAGAGCTTCTCGTGTATTTCAGAATCGCCGAGAAATGGACGTACACGGCTATTTAATGGAGAACGAAATGACCATCACACCTGTCAGAGAAAACGACGAAGAAGTCATCTATCTGTACAGTACCAGTGCCAGAGAGAGGGTGGTTGAACTGATTGATATGACCGAAAACGGAGTGAGTACTATTGATATTAAAGAGTTCTTGATATTTAAAAGAATATTTTTGTCAGATCTAAAAATAATTAGTAGACTCAGTTATTACCCATATGTTCAGGATGTTCAATAATAGCATTAAAATAGTATTATCGGCTTTTCATAAAAACAGAAAATTCAGCCGAAAGGTTTTTCATGAACTTGTAACTATTGATGGTCAGTAAATCTCGAGAAAATTGGAATTGATAAAAAAATTCTTGCTGAAAATAGAAGCAGAGTCCATGGCTTTTTGGCGAGTATTGATTTATTAAACTATATTCACTTTGAGAGCCTGAGCTGATAACGATGGAATTATCCCTCTGGCCTTCAGTTCAGCAGCTCGTCAGTTCGATTCCCGACACTGGTTTTAATGTTCGGAATCCACGTCAAACTAAAGATCGCTGTTTAATGGTCTCGCATGTTAAAAAAAAAAGTGACTTTTGACTAGGAAAAAATATCACTTCAAGAAAGGATTCTTCTATTCAGATTATTCCTCATGATTGCTTAGCGCTTGTTCTCGGTTCAACAGTTTGTGGGTTCGAGTCCTCGATTGCTCATGAATGTTTGTATTGATTCAGAATTCACTTTAAGCCGTAGGTGCCGATCTAATTAGCCCATGAATGCAAAAAATGACAGTTGAGCGACAAACAAACCTCAAGCTTGATGGAAGCTTTTGAACAAGCGGTTTGCGTTCTGACCCTGAATAGTTTGATAGCATGCGATAGTTCATATGTTGGATTCTCACCTCGAGTTGTGACTCGGAAACTACTTTAAGCTGTAGGTTCTGGTCAAATTAGCTCTCCTGTGCAGAAAAAATTATCCTTAAGGAGAAAGCAGGATTTGGAAGTTTTCCAAGAATTCATCTGCAGTCAGAGATCACAATCATGCAAGAAAAACGATATTGCAGTGACAAGCTGAAGATATTAGAAATAAAACATAGAAATTTGTAATTTCCATGCATAATATGAGCATGTCCCAAAGCAGTAACAAATATTTTAGAATGCAATTTTTTTAAATCTCCGTTTTATTTCCGCCTATTTGGTTATTAACAAAAATATGATAAGCAGCTGGTATTTTAAATAACGAAACTGTTTATGAGCTGTAAATGATACATTTAAATTTAAAGATTCTGATTTGAGAAAACTCGCGAAATAAATTAGTTTAATTTACAGTTTGAAAATAAAAAATGAATTTATTTTTACTATCAATACTTCCAGTTTACCATTAAGTACTCTATTCAACAGTTTTAATTGGTGAAGTATACTTAATTTCTGGGAAAATCGGATCTAAGTTTTTATTTCCTATCCTACTAATTTTACTTCTTATCCTGTTGACTAGTAATTTTTTCGTTAAATAAATATGGACAAATGCTTTTGATTTTGCATATTAATTAAAATCAAAAATCTTGTCTTTCCATGCCATTATGTCGTGAAATTATCGAGTTTAAGTTTTTTTTAATGAATAATACAGAGTAATGAAATATCTACAAAGAAAACATGCTAATAAAGAAAAATAAAAATAAACAAAAAAAATTATAAATTTGGTTCAAGATTTTGAAATGTTTAAAAAAGGTTTTTGTACAAGGATGAACTTTGTAATTTGTGTTGTACAAGTTTTAAAGTCAATTCTAATCATAAATTTAATAAAATTTTCCTATATAAATTTTATCTGCTCAAAAGACAGAGCTTGGGAGCAGACGAATGGTTAGTGTTTTGTCCTTTAATTTTAAAGTCCGTTTGTTCGATTCCCATCACAAACATGATAGTGATACAAAATTCACCATAAAATTTAACTCTTAGCTGAATTAGCCCTTGTATACAAAAAATCAATATTTCAGTCAATAGACAATATTTCAGCAGTTAATATTATTAACTGTCTACAGTGTAAATGTAGCAGACAGAGGCGCAAATAGAAGGCAGCATTTATCTCCCGTTGTTCATAAGGGGCTGGAATTGAACATGGAACCTTTTAAATGAATGCTAATCTACTAATAAGTCATGAGGAACCTTGTATGTTGGTTTTTATTATAAGCTTATTATATTGTTCGTTTCAAATCAATTTTCATTTTGGAGAAGTTTTTGAAGCGACTCTAATTTTAAATTGCTATATTTTTATGGAACAAGAATTTGAAAAAAAAGTTACGAAGTATACCGTCCCTATCCCTTTTTTTTCATTGCCAGAAATACTAAAATTAAAATACTGAATTCGAAGAAATGAGTGAAAAAAAATATCGAAAGAAATTTAAATGATTAAAAATTGTGAGTTTTTCTTTTTTTCCAAAATTCATGTTGGATTTGTAATTGTTGAATTGGAATTTTTTTAAAACTAATTTCCGAACTTAAGACTGAAGAGTTTTAAAGTTTTCAAAAATTGAATTAAAATATGAAACATAAAAAAAATTGATATCAATGACTAAACCCAAAATTTACTTTCTTATTTCATTAATAAAAATAATTATTTTAAACGAGAACATTTGATAAAGTTTTTTTTTATCTAAAACACCCTGCTCTTGTCATGATTTCTAACTTTTATGATTACAAGGGGTGGAAGGGGTGGCAGATTATATAGTGAAGCCCCCCATTTTGACTCTAAAAATGGGTGTGTTCTCATAATTTAGAAGCAGGGACCAAGCTTAAGACCCCCAGACTTGGCCTGCTGTCCAAAGAGGTATCATTTCACATGGAAGACATTGCGATCTGGTTTAAGTGCCCCGGCAGCTATCAGTGAACCCAACGGATCCTCGTTTGTTTCAGAATTCGAAGCCACTGTCTTCCGATAAGGAGAACGAACCCCCAACTAACGAGGCCCCAACGAAGCCTCTGAAAAATTAAAGTTAACGGATCTCTAGAAAGTGTAACCCTATCTGAAATCTGATCTTAACATTATATAAAAATGTATTTTGCTATATACATAATTTGCTGAATGTCCAAAATTATTCACTTTAACCGTACCGAAGTGATCAAAGTGTTCGCAGTGTTTTCCGAGATCGATTTTAGCGGCTAAATAATCCCGTTTTTTACCTCGTTTTAATACTGCTTGGTTTTAACATATGAACTTCAAATGAGGATTTTTTGAATTATATAATTGAATGACTGATTCAATATCTGGTTAAAAATTTAATTCATTTGGAAGTTAACTGAGAATTCTCCAGCTCCTATTTCTTTACCTTTTGGCAGTTGCAAGAGCGCATTGAAGAGAGTTAGTCCCTTGGATATAGGACATCAATTGCAATAATTTTGACGGCATAGTGGACAGACTATTACCCAGTTCGCACTGCACTTTTTAAATGAATTTGAAGTTGCATCTGATTTAAATTAAACACCAGATATACAGGGTTAGCAAGAAATAAGTTTCCCACTTCAGAGGGCTGTAGAATACGTTCTATTAGTCTAAATGAGATAAAATTTGAACTACAGATAATTCAAATGATGCGCTTGACATTTATTTAAGAAAAATAGTACAAAATTTCGACGATAGATGGCGCTGTAATACTAATATTACTTATTTGCATATACTGAAAATATGAAAAGTCATTTGCTTTACAGCGCAAGCCTATTAGCATTATCTTTGGGTAAAAAGAAGGCGGATTCTGAACGAGCATTAGTTACTTCTCTGCACATCATGCCGTCTTTACAAGAAAAAGCGCTACTTGTAAAATTGTTCTACCAGAACCAGCAGAACTCCGTTGCAGCTGTAAAAGAATTTCGCCGTATGATGCAGATACGAAGAGGTCCAGTGTCTCCATGTGCGTTATGCAAGATGATGCAGAAATTTGAAAGAACTGGACAACTTGCAATTCTTCCCGGTAGAGGACGAAAGCCAATCCAGTCTTCTAGCGTCTAAAATGTGGCTACCGCGGACGTTGAAGCCAGCAGTCAGTCGCCGGATGTTAGTGTGAGTGTGCCAGTTGTTTCCCGTGTATTGGATATGCCGTATTCCCCTGTACGAAAAATCTTACGGTGGATTTTGCATTTTTATCCCTACAAAATCAATCCTCTGCACTTGTTGCAGGACGGGGACTCAGAGGTTCGTAAAACTTTTGCACTTCAGTTCCTTGCTCGAATGGTGGTTGACGTCACTTGGCCATGGAATATTCTGTGGACTGAAGAAGCCCACTTTCAACTTAATGGGCAAGTCAACACCCACAATTGTCGAATTTGGGCAGCGGAAAACCCTCGCGCTATCCAGAAAAACCCTTGCATCCTGAAAAAGTGACAGTATGGTGTGGGTTTACGGCTACTTTTGTGATTGGACCGTATTTTTTGAAGAGATAACTGCAAATGGAATCAAAACCTGTTCGATCACAGGACAACGGTACCAAGATATGCTGAGGGATTTTGTAATCCCACAACTTCAGCAGCGTGGATGCCTTCAGGACATCATTTTCATGCAAGGTGGCGCACCTCCTCATATTGATCGTCGTGTAAAGCAACTGCTAACACAGCATTTTACTGAGGCACGGGTTATCAGCCGTCATTTCCCTACGGCATGGCCTCCTCGTTCGCCGGATATCACCCCCTGCGACTTTTGGTTGTGGGGTTTTTTGAAGGACAATGTCTACCGTAAAAGGCCAGCATCTGTACCAGATCTGAAGGACAGCATTCGGCGCCATATCCTTGATATTCCGACAGACTCACTCCGGTCTGCTGTCGAAAATATGGTTCTGCGATTAGAGCACATTGTTGAAAATGAAGGGGGCATATTGAACAGTTGTAATGCTACTTTTTTATTATTATTATTTAACATTTATAAAGCATATCAAATGTTTTATGTGTATTACAGCGCCATCTATCGGCGAAATTTTGTACTATTTTTTTTTTACTAAATGTCAAGCGCATTATTTGAATTATCTGTAGTTCAAATTTTATCTCATTTGGACAAATAGAACGTATTCTACAGCCCTCTGAAGTGGGAAACTTATTTCTTGCTAACCCTGTATATATTGAATCAGTCATAAAATTATGTTCCTACTGCCTTACACTTGAAAATGGTGATGAAAAATATTGATTTTTATTCAAAACCTTATTTGTTTGTTGATATTATGAATTGTATGATATTTTTTATACTTAATCATGTTTTTTCTAAACGTTTAGCGAACAAAATGATATTCAAGAGAATGATATTTCAAATGATGAATACGAAATCAATGAATGCCCTTGACAATTTTTTTTTGGACAAATTTAACATAATTTGTAGATGCTTTGTTAATATTTTTATAAATAATTTTTCTTCATTTTTAAATTTTGCTTATTTATTTTGATCGGTTTCAGATAACTCACAAACACTGAGAACAATATATAACAATATAATAATATAAACAATATAAATATTGAGGTTTAAACGCGTGCAATAGTGCACTGCGAACAGGGTGTGATAAAAAAAAAATTAGTCCGAGAAAATGTTTCATCGATGGTCGCATTCGCGTGTCATAAATTAAGGAACTCTGAAGACTGCCAAACATCCAACCACCGAGCTGGCATCGAAGTGGTTAGTTTTCGGTTCAACCATTCTGGCCTTTGAATTCTCCTCAGGCTTTGGGTTTTTGTAGTAGTTGGGAATCCACTTTATAAGCCGTAAGCTCCAATCCAGTTAACCTTTGTGTGCAAAAATGACCATTGAGCGACGAATGAGAAAAAACAGAATATAGAGTGGAAAACCAAAATAAAAATTACGGTTCATTATCCAGTTTTTAGTAAATCTGGAAAACTAAATAACAATTCCTATTTTCAAACGAAAGGATCTCGGGATAAATGCCCAATTTCATTGATTTTCAAAAAACGGCGGGATGGTTTTCGTTTCCATTTCTCCACATATTTAGAGTTTTGTTGCTTATCGGCGAACCGATCGTAAAATACGAGACACAACATGTACTTCTCGGCATAACGAAATAAAAGCAAAGAATTACGAGCTCCTTTTTCACGGGTGAAAATTTTTTTGTGAATAATTTTCTGTTTTCACGTTTTCTCCGTTCTTATCTATTTAAACTATATGTTTTCTATTTCACTTGAGTAATTTTTTACTGTTTCTGTAATACAAGCAGATGCATTAATGTGTTATGGACTCCAGAAATCTGTTACTTGCGTGATCAAAGGTATTTCTAGACGCCAACCTAATCTCAAATTTGGTGTAGTTTCACAGCATTTGAATCATTATTTATGTGGCAGAAAACATTCTTTTTGTAATTTGTGTTATATATATTTCCCTTGTTCCAGTTGTAGAATGTTTTCGGTAATTAACAGTTATTCGCTAAGTATTAGTTACTTATTATAGTTACTTGTTAATTATTATTTAACAAGTATTAGCAAATAACTTTTACTTAGAAAATAATCGTTATTTGACAAATAAGTTACTTATTTGTTAAATAACAACTCTCTGTTAAATATTCCCCTTCGCACTGCACTTTATGTAAAATCAATTAAAAATTAAATCTGATTTAACTTAAGCACCCCGCTGAAAACAGAGTTCCCACTGCCTTAATCCGTTGCTCCGGATCCCCACATCTGAGGGACCTTCAAATTGAAGGGAAAGTGCATTTTACTTTGTCAAAAAAAAGTAGAATCGTTTGCCAAATTGAATAGAAGTTTGTTGTAAAGCGGAGAGGACCTCCTCCAAGAAGTTTTTGCCGTGGACTTCAATGAGTTTAAGTCGTGCCCAGAAGAAATGTAGGTTTTTTGTTCAAAACGTTGTTAGTTGGTGTAATAAATTATGATATTCTTGAATTTTTTATAGTTGAGCACGTTTAGTAAACATTTTCAGACCAAAAATGACTAATCAATTAAAATTTCAATTGAATATTTCAACTGAGGAATACGAAAACAACGGATGCCATTGACAAATCTATTTCTTATCATATTTAACATTATTATTTTGATACTTTCTTAATACTTTTTTTTTTAAAAAAAAAATCTGGTTGATTATTTTTTAAATTTTGCATCGCTTGTATTTTATTTCTATTGGCTTCAGATATTTCAATTTTTTGAATAATGGATATATGATAAATGAGTCATTTTTGTTAAGTAAAAGATGTAACCTTAAATTGGAACGGTCAGTTTATTCCATATTTTAATAAAAATCCCAATATTGTTTTGATTGTCAGAATGATTCATAATTTTTTCGATATTTAAACATTGGATTGATTTGCCATCTACACACGCAGATAAAGGGTAAAAAAACAGAATTTATGACGTCATGAGATCTGCCAAAGAAGTCTATGCCTCAAATGGAACATCAAATTTTTCGTGCGGCCCTCAGGGTTTCTGAGAAAAATAAGTGAAATTCAAAATAAAGTTCGTTAATGTTTATGTCATTCAATATAACTTTCAGCGCATGTTTTCCTCTATTTTGATTGACAAGCAGATGGCTGAACAGGTAAAAAACTGGTCTTTCGTTCGACAGATCCTCTGTTTGATCCCACATCGGCTATGGGTGTTTGTAATGCTTCGGAATCCATTTCGAACAGCAGATCTAGATCTAATAGAAGAAAAAAGTGAAACGTCGAACGCCAAAGGAACCGAAATACATGCGAAAAAAGCAATAAACCAAGAGATGAATTCCACCAGAGTCTGAGCCGAGCTGGCAGCGGAATGGTTAGCGCTCTTGCCTTCGGTTCAACAGCTCGTGGGTTCGAATCCCACCTTGGGCATGGATGTTTGTAGTGGTTCGGAATCCACTTTAAACCGTAGGTCCCGGTCTAATTAGCCCTCGTGTGCAAAAAATGACCGTTGAGCGACAAACAAAACAAACAACCACCAGAGTCTGATTAAGTCAGGAGCAGTTGCCCCGGGGCCCCCCATAACCGAGCTGGCAGCCGAATGGTTAGCGCTCTTGCCTTCGGTCCAACAGTTCGTGGTTTTGAATCCCACCTTGGGCATGGATGTTTGTAGTGGTTCGGAATCCACTTTAAACCGTAGGTCCCGGTCTAATTAGCCCTCGTGTGCAAAAAACGACCGTTGAGCGACAAAACAAACCAAACAAACCGGGGCCCCCATATCAAATAGAAAGGTTTATTTTATGTTGTCTATAGAATTGAATGATTTGCTAAATCGAGTCGAAAGCTTGTTGTAGGAAGCAGAGCTCTTCTAAAGAGATAAGATTAAGTCGGGCCCTGCATTCCACAAAAACATTAATATTCTGAATCTGAAGATTCTGTGGTGGTGAATCGGAAACACAGAAATAATTCATTGTACTGATGCAACGTGCCACTGTTCGGAAATTTTCTGAGACGAATTGCGACCCAAGAGATCCCAGACCAATGGCATTTGACTCACACAGTTGCTGGAAAATTATGTGGACGATGGAAATTTAAAGTCTGGAAGTTTAAGTTAGATAAATAATAAAATATTTTCATATAACCTTATAAAATAATTCACATCCAACCTCCATGTTAGCTGAGAAAATATAATAAAATGCAAATGTATTTTTTTTTTTTTGCCAGGGACATCATAGTCAGCGGACCTTATCATTATACACATTAACAAGTGGGCAACCTCACAAATGAAATCTTTTAATGCGTTGCAACGGAGGAAACTTGAAACTTCCCGGTCCTTCTTCCAATAAATGAGCAAGCAGAAATCAAAAATTCGTAATCCAAAGTCGGGTTTTTGTGCCTTCAAGTTAGAAATACACATACCTGAATGTGGCTAATCTCTGCCTTGAACACAGTCACAGTTAAACAGGGAGAAAAGGATGTCATGTTTCAACGGCATGCGCGCAAGTTTCTCGGTTAGAGTGAGTGTTTGGGAGCTCACTGAATTTTTTGCTTTGTGCACTGTGAATAAGGTCCACTGCTTACGAGAGTTTTTCCAACAATGTAGATTTGCCTTCGGTGCGACAGTTTGTGGCTTCGAGTCTCACCTCGAGCATGTAGAGGTTCGGAGTCCGCTTTAAATTGTAGTTTCCGGTCTAGTTAGTCTTAAAAAAGACCATTGAAGCGACAAACCAACCAACGGTGTAGATGGTAAAAGCTATTTGTAGTTGTTGAAATCCTGATAGCCAGCTGTTAAAGTATAGCTAGAATCGAGCTTGAAACAATCCGTTCTGAAGACTGCGATCCTACTAGTGGGACACGACAGCGTTTTCTGTGCGTATTTCGCAGAGTTGAGATCCAAATGGTTCAGTTTAAGAGTTCTTTGGTTTGGTTCCCAAGTAGTGGTTCGGAGTCCACTTTAAATTAGAGTTCTATGTGTAGTTAGACTTCGTGTTAAAAAATAAACGTTAAGCTGTCACTTAAACAAACCAAACTAAAACTCATTCTTTCTATGAAACGTTTTTGAATTTTACAGCATTTAATGATAATTCAAAATTATTTATAATTACTGGAAGATTATTCTCTATGGAGGGTAAGACTTAATTTTACTTCACTGTTCACAACACTCATTGGCTTGCTTCTTCGCTAAATAAGCATATATTCGAAACAACGCGTTTAATAATTGATTATTCGCCCATTTCCCAAACTGTGTACTGAATAATTCAGTTTGTATACCCTTTTATAACAACTGTGTTTTAAAGAATTACACACTTTTAGAAACACGTCGACGCCCTGATTAATATTTAGAGCCACTGCTCCCATTGGAGGAGAGAGTCCTTGGGAAGACCAATCACAACGAGCTCCTCCGCGGTTGATGAAAGGGAATCGCATAAAGTACTTGTCTTTCAGTTGAATAGCATTCTTCCGCACGCATTCTGTGAAAGCATTCAAAAAGGAGAAATGCACCATTTCATCTGTTGCAGATATCGTGGAATATTTCATTCGGAACGCTCGCCCCATCTGGTGGATGGAATTCCGCCAGCATAAGTAAATAATGATGCAGATTATTATTTGCACGAAGTGAGGAGGCAATTCATGTGTGTTATTATAATGTTCTTCGGAATGCAAGGTCATGGATTCAATCCTATGTTTGCCTGGCATGAAATAAAAACGAAAATTGTTTTATAAATTCCAACAAATCGAAGTACATATTTATCAAAATTTTGAATATTGCAACATAAAGATGTCCTAGGTGACTGTCATTAAAACTGAAATGTAATTTTTTTGTAAACTATTCTTTAGTTTGAAATAGCACGATAAATTGAGTACGCACGTTTATAATGGGAACTCTCACAATGGCAAAGACTACGGTCTTAGGGCCCCGATTCGAAGAGTTCAGGTTGGATACCAGCCACTTTTGAACAATGGGAGAACAGTGTTGTGTTTCTGTTTTTTCGGTGTCAGTATCTATTGAGGTGACTGCATTCCAGGGGCTGGCTAGTGCCACATGCTGAAATATGATTTGCTTTCGGGCCTTCGATTGAACAGTTCATGGGCTCAAATCCCCCCTCGGGAGTTCGTTATTTGTAATAGTTCGAAACCCACTTTAAATTAAATACATGTATCTGACATCACCCGATCCTCGTATACGAAAGTGTCTGCTTACTTTCCTGGAGGTAAATTGAAAATAAACATTCATCTTGTGAAATGCACACAGTAATCCTTGATGAATTAGCTAAAATCGTTTACGTAATGAAAGGAAGAGAAAAAGAAATCGATATTCTACATGAGTAGACTTGTGGTTAAAAATAAAAAATTCTTCTTATGCGTTCAATTTTCGTGTGTCTCTAAAAGTCTGCTGGAACGTGTAGTAAAGCACATAAACAACCGCCATGTTTTCCATCATCAGTTATCTTCTTCTCAAAGTGTAACTATCTAACTGTGTAGGTTCCGGAAAAATAACTCTTGAGCCCAAAAAAGGAATTTTGAGTGACAAACTAAAGCAAACCAAAAACTGGAATGATTCTATTTCTCCATTTAAATTTATGATCTGGGAGAAAAAATATTAACGACATCGAATGCCTTCTCCTTCTTACGGTGTCAGATAGTTTTTTCAAAGAAAATGATATTAATTTATATTTCAATTTTTTTTGAAAAGGTTTGGTTTCAGCCTCCTATAACGAATGTGATTTCTCCTTTGCCAATAGGTCTCCAATCGGAAGTCCATTAAAATGCGGATGAAAAAATCTCGATTTCAAGCGCCCAATACCTCATTCGATTTGTTTTTAACCGATCTACAAGTGATATCTAATTTTCTGATGCAAAATGTTTTGAACGAAGCGAAGCAAATGGTGAATAGTGTCATTTTTCCACAATTTCAATTTTTCATGGAAAACTTTGTGTACATTTTCAATTGGAAGCTACAGCCAGCTAATATTAATATAATTACGAAATTGTTCATGAAATTTATCAAAGATATTGTTTTGCCTCGTTTTCTTCCTTTCATTTTTCATTTGCGTTTCCTTTGAATGACTATTTAAATTAACTTATTCAATTTAGTTACATAAATAATTGCATTAAAAGTTTAATTTTTTATAAAATTAACATTAAGTATAAAGATTAGTAATGCATAATTAACAGATCTATAATTTTCTTTTAAACAATGAAAATTTTTTACTGGTTTTCGGTAGACTTAAATACTTTATTGTGAAATTTTTAAATATATATATATATATATATATATATATATATATATATATATATATATATATATATATATATATATATATATATATATATATATAAGAATGTTATGATAAATTGCGAGAGAGAGAGATTTAGTTATAATTTTCCAATTATTCCTCACAGTTCAACTATTCGAAATTTAGCATCCCTTCGTGTATAAACTACTTCGCTCAATAAAATACAATCACTCGTTGTTCGCTGAATCCAGAGATTTAAGAAGCGCTCAAAAGTTCATGAGTTCGATTACCACATGAGATTTGAATTATTGCCATAATTCGGAATCTAACTTTTTAATAGATTTCGATTAACTCGTGTTGAACGGTGAACTCAATAATGAGCGTTCTAGAATACAGTCCAACAGTTCTTAGATTCGACTCCCACTTTTGGTACGATAGTTGGTTCTATAGCGGGGGGTCGATGATTGTAGTGGTTTCAGAATCCATTTTAAGCCGCAGATATCGTTCAAATGAAATATCATGCGTAAAAAGTGACCGAAGAATTATAAATCTTATTGTTTATTGAGCATTTTGACTACTATAGATTAATAATCTATGCTGGAAATTAAGAATACGATGTCATAGAACATTTTATGTTGTATGATATATTCTGTGTGTTCTATTTTATCAGAGAAACATCGTATTCATTTATTTCTGTAGAGCAAAATATTTATCGTACTTCAATTTTTATGTGAGTGGAATTTGGAAAAGCATAATCGCATATTTCCCCCTAGAATCCATTAAGGAATGCATTCTTGGCGGTAGACATTCCCACTGGGTTGCCTTTTCCGAAAGATTGTCGCCAATGCTGATTTCTGCCGGCGCCCATCACCTGCTGCTTGTAAAGTACACCCCCTTCGGTGCTGAAGAAAAAGCGGTCCCGATTGGCTTCCGTTTAACAGCCCAGTCGCTAATCGATAAACAAGGCCGTGTAAACTGATCGATAAAATCATCAGGAAATCGAAGTGCGCCAACAAGGGAGGAAGAAGGACGGCGTTTGATTAAAAGAGGCATAATTAATAAGACTTCCCTAACACGTCGCCAATTAATTCTCCTTGCGCGTATGGCGACGGTGAGCGAAATGGAACATTGTTCGGTGCTTAATTTATTCCAAGTGATTTTTCACGCTCCTCACCTTGGGGAATGGAGTGATTTTAAAACCGTCTGTTTATATCGAGGAGGATTTGAGGTCCATTTATTCGCTTACTTGAATTCCTGTCTGCTTGTGCACCCGAAAAAGCTGTATCTTTCAGATATAAATATTACCGCAGGCAGTTGATTGCAGGGGAAATCATCTACACAGTTTCCTAGGAAAATTGTAGTTTGAGAAATCAATTTAGTTGCTCAACTTTTTCACAAGTCTTAAGTTGAAAAGAAACCGAGCGTAGGAGTTAACGCTTAAAATGTTTCTTTACTTATCGTCGTTTTGAAACATTTTTATCGGTGGAGTAGTGGGAAAAACGTTGCTATACGTTTCCAATTTTATTAAAGTTTTTATTTCAATAATAATTATATTCCCATTCACACATAATATGCTGCTCAAATATTTTATACTGCTTATACAACAATTTGTTTTAAAATTGAGGCGAAGATAAACTTACTTTTGCTGTACAATAAAAATAATTGGTAGCCGAGTGGTTATCGCTCCTTCCTTCGATTCAGCAGCTTGTGTGCCGAGCTGGCAGCCGAATGGTTAGTGCTCCTGCCTTCGGTTCAACAGCTCGTGGGTTCGAATCCCACCTTCGGCAGGGATGTTTGTAGTGGTGTGGAATCCACTTATTAGTCCTCGTGTGCAAAAAATGACCGTTGAGCGACAAACAAAATTCAGCAGTTCGTGTGTTTGAATTGCACCTTGGGTGTGTAGGTTCGTAGTGATTCGGAATCCCCTTTAAGCCATAGATCGGTCTAATTAGCAAATGACTCTTAAGCTAGAAGCAACACAAATACAGCAGAACTCCAATTATCCGAATCGCTTTCAGAATTTCAGAAAAGTAAATAAGACGGATAAAGAGAAAGGAAATGAGAAAAGCTCGAGGAAAAGAAAGAGGAGCATAAGTAGGTGAGAATGACGTGTCACACTTGAGGAACTCTTTTGAAAATTCGTGAATGTTCTGATGTGAGTGCTGAAGATATAGGAGAATGTGGATTATGAGTCACAAACCCTAGACTTCAAACTGCAAATGGTGGTCCTCTTATTGGAAGTGTGAATTGAGATGATTCTTGATGTCCAAGTTGAAGCGGACACGAAACCATCACCTAGTGAAGCATTTGCAGGATCTGAAACTGCTTTGGAGTGGATGGAGCGTCTGCTCAACTGTGACCGCATGCAAATTCTGTCTGTCAAATGGATGTGCGACTGGATTGCCCGACAACGTATGAAGGCAGTGAAACAGCTGACTCTGACTGGGATGTTCAAGAAGGAAGTGACTTTCATTTAGAGCACTGTACATGCATATCGTATTATTGTGCAGCACTTGTAAGTACCTTAACATGGAAAACGGTTGCATTTTCGTTCAGCTGATTAAAAGTTTTTTTTTTTAACTATGCAGTTTTTTCTCTTTTTCCACTTATAATAATTGAAATGGACCCTTTTTTCTAAAAGAAGTCCAGTTAACGGAATATTTGATTAACCGAATGGGATCCGGCCCCAATTGATTTGGATTATTGGAGTTCTGGTGTAGTAACAAATGCTAACAATATAGAAGTTACAAAGTGAATAATAAATAAATTATAAAAAAGCTAAATGGGTTTGAACATTTTTTCAAAATCCTAAAATGCCTAAAAAAAGTTTCATGTATCCAATATCTTTAATGACATTTAAATAGATGGACGTAAATGACTTGAATCCTTTTTGAATTGTTGTAACAACCGATAGGAAACAGCCTGTATAATCAGAATCTCTCGCTCAGTTCCTAAGGTTTCTCTCCAATTTTAGCATATGTACAGCCGAAGCTAGTACGCAGTTCCTAAGGTTTGTCAAATTCTGAAAAAATCGATTCAACTTTAGATTACTGAGAAAAGAAAAACACAGTAGGGCTATCAAAAAGAAAAACACTTAAAATTACTGATAATCAAAATAGGTGCCAACAAAAATTTAGATTAGATTCTTACAGAGTTTCATTCCAGTGCTGATGCACCGGTGGCTAAGAAGGCAGCTTTGATAGTGCAAATCATCCGCGCTCTCTATTCGCAAGACTAAATGGGTTGTCAATCTCCGACCGCGTTAGAAAAATACTTAAATATTATATGATGATTCAACGAGAGCAAGGATCAGAGATGGATTATTTGGGGGTGTTCCTAGTTTTCTAAAGGCAGCGGTGGCTTTGTTTAGAGGACAGCTTGCAGGACCATCTCTGTAGAACTAGAGTGATGGATTCCCCAAACTGTGTTTTGTGTGACTCTAATCAACCAATAATTTTTGAACATTTAAATAGTTGTAGCGTACTTTCTCAGTTTGAGGGTAGTGTCAAGAAATATCGCGGATGACCCGTGAACTTAATTTTCTTTAGCGCTAATATTCTGCATTTGTAAAATAAATAAATTAAAATCACCCGAATTCCAATGGATTTTCTCAAATGTTAATGATAGTTTGTAGAAACGATTACAAATTATGATTAAATTATCAATGAAAATAATAAAGTGTTGCTTAATAATTTATCAAATGATGAATATAAAAACTCGCATCATTTATTTATAGAAGGGCTCTTTTTTGGTAAGGGCAATCAACAATTTTCTTGACTGTGGATTTTTCCTTTGTAAACTTTGTTTCACATTTTATCAGTTACAGATAATTTCCTGTGCCATTTCGAATATCTTTTTTATCATCTGTGTAGACCCTTTATTGAACGATGTATCAAACCCTATTTCTTGAGTTCGTTAGGTTCGAATCTCACCTTGACTTTGGATGTTTGTAGTGGTGTAGAATCCACTTTAAGCCGTAGGTCCCGATCTAGTTAGCCCTATTGTGCAAAAAATGACCGTTGAGCGACGGACAAACCAAAACAAATCCTATTTCTTGGACATCACACAATATAACTTTTCCTTGGGAAATTAAAGGACTTTGAAGAAAATTGGGATCTAAATACAACCGGAATAATAACGAATATGTGACTTCATGGCCGAAATGGCAACTGATTGGTTAGCACTCTAGCTTTATATTCAACAGGTCATAGATTCAATTTCCAACTTGGACATGGGCGAAGCAAGTCCATTTTTGGACCTTGCGCCATAAAACCCAACAAACCATCTTGGACATGATTATTTTTAGTAGTTCGGAATCCTTTTCGAGCTGTTTTAATTACTTCCAGTATCCCACATAGTGACAAACGTACCAACTAACACTTTCCTGCGCATGATGTGAACTCGACATCGTCACATTTTTTCTGCCAAGCAGGCAACTGAATGCCTAGTGCTCTGGCGGCCATTTTAACAGTTCGTGGGTTCAATTCCCACTTCGAACTTCAATGATTCGGATCCCATTTTAAATTTTATTTCCTTTGTCTCTTTCACACACCGCCGTATGCAAAAAGTGATCGTTGAGCGATTCACCAAATCCAAATCATATTCTCCGAGCGACGAAGGGCGCATGCGTGGTGTTTGATTGACAAGGACCACACATCTTTAACTAATCTAGGAAAAAAAAAAACGAAAACTGTGCCACGGCAGCCCAATGTGGGCCAAGGCCTAGAGTACCCAGATCTGTTTTTCTGACCGAGAGCCCCTGTAATGCCAAACGTACGTCCAGGATAGGAGGTCAGCCTAACGGCAAAGCCTCAGTGTTTAGCTTCCAAGCATGCTTGGTACTCAGTTTATCGACCCACTTAAGGGATGAAAGGCAGAGTCAACCTTCCCCAGCCCGAGAATTGAGCCTCGGACCTGTGCCTTGGGAGTGTGAAACGCTACTACTAAACCATCGGACTTTTGTCTAACCACTTACAGTATAAATTTAAATCATTTAATATTTTAAAAATTATAAAAATATGTCAAATATTCTATAGACACGTTATAAAGAGATTTGTTTTTACCAACTAAGTAATTCCAGTAATTCATAGCACAGAAGTAAACAACAATACCAAGATTTATAGTATGTAGTCTTTCGCATTGAAAACAAACATTGTAAGAATAGTGATGATGTAAATTTTCAGTTGAACAAAAATGTACCTGATAACATCAAACTATTTTGAATGAATAAACTGTTCATAATATCGGAGTAAAAGCCCGTGGACGAATCGAAGTCATGTGGAAGGAAGATGCATCCGCGAAGGAAACAACATTCGGTTCTTGTTCCTAAATTACCCTCGTGAACAGTTCCTTTCCTTCGAAAAATCCTTCTTCATTTTTCTCATTCACTTATGACTATTTCGAAGGTTTAATGAGACCGTTTCTGTTGCCATGGCAACCGGGAATGTCTTAAGACTGCTGGAACAAAATGCTCATTACGTGCCACCTTAAGAGCACTCTCTGCGTGAAATGAGAATTCGAATGAAGTGATGTTTGCTGCTGCTGTTAACTTTTCGGCTTTCATGCTGTATGAATTAAAATACATTATAGGGGAATAAGTGTGGAATGTGATAGGCATGATTTCAAAATTGTTAGGTGCAAGCGCTCATGTGAAAAAGATGCTGGAGTTGACTCAATTAAGTATGAATTTGTGTTTGAAATTTGGGTAAAATTGAATAATTTGCTGAAAATTGCTCGCATACAAGATGCTTACGCAAGATTAGGCTTTTCATAAAATGTTTAAGAAAATAGTCGATATTTCAACGGGTGATGTTGAAAAATCATCCTAAACTAAAATACCAAGAGCGGGCCTTAGCTTCCATTGAAAATAAAAATTTTTGAATGAAAAATATTGTATATATTATATCATTGAAATTATTTATTATGTGGAAAACAACACTATTTATATATACTATTTTTTTAACGATGTCTACTATTCGCTTAGCTTTGTAGATAACTTGTGTAAAAAATAGCGTTGAGTGATAAACCAAACCTACCAGACCTGAATAATTAAAGCTTTCGATTCAATAGCTCATAGGTTCGATCATAGCATAGAACCTATGAGAAATTGTGTACAAAAAGTGACATTGCATACATAGAATGATGAACAAACTGAATTTGACATGACATGTGGACAGTGCGTTGCTACATTTAGTTCTTAGGGAGAGTGAGTACCTATGAAAAAGGAGAAAACCCTGAAAGCTCTTAAGAGATAGCACGCAGAAAACGAAATTGCAGCATTCCTCTGCTATTCTCTTTAACAGTGACTGAAATAGAGTAAGGATTCAGACATAGACTATGACAACACCTAGTTGGCAGGAGAATCATTAACTTTACTTCTATATAACAGTTTGTTGGTTCGAATCTCACGTCGGACGTGAATGCTCGTAGGTCTACGTGGAAGAGTTGATTTTCGACTAAAGGGGTGGATTTTGTTATTTGTGAATCTAGTACTCAGAACTTTACAAGTTTCCAAAGGTGAGTTTTCCGTTTTACTGTATATCAAACAGGAATTTTAAAATGTGTCGCGTCTTTTGAAAAATGAAATGGGCAGTTTCATTTTCAAACAGGAAATAGTACAGAATAGAGTTTATTTATTTTTTTTACTATTCTTTAATTGATATTTTTTATAATATATTGATGAATAGCTATAAGTATGGCTTATACATTCAGAAAGAAGTGGCAACTTCGTCATAAGAGAAACTTTCACTTTAAAAGTGATTTTTCTCAAAATTTAGTTTTTCAAAATAAAATCTCATTTCCCCCCCGTTATCACTTTAGTAATACTGAAGATATTCGTATGAGACTTGGCTTCATGTTTTAATTTTTATTATCTATGGCATGAAGCAAAATTTTGAATATATATAAAGAACTTTTCTATTTACAGCAGTTTTGAAAGGGAATGTTTAGTAATATTTCGTAAAATATGTGCATATCATTTTAGGTTTAATCATATTTTCGTTATTACTGAATATATGTCTTAGATTTTGCTTCATTAAAAAAAAAAAAAAAAAAAAAAAAAAACGATGTCACAAGCTTTGTGCTCAAATTAATGCATTACAGAGTTTTCTGAAGAATGTTTACCGTTTTGTTAAAATTTCACTAAAATTTACCAGAAAATAACCGAATTCACATGAAGTACACTATATGTGATTAAAATTTTTACTATACATAATTTTGCGTTTTTATACTGTAATTTACCTGAAAATAGGATAAAAGAAAATTAACTTTTATGAAAAAGTTGTCTTGAATGGTGAATAACTTAAACAAAGTAAGAGGTACATCACAGTACTACGTATGCAAAATAGACTGAAATCAAATCACTTCTTACAATCAAATAAAAAAGGGAACAATGATTGATGTGACCCATTTGGCATCTACGTTTGTAAATAAAAGTCCTGTATCTGCCCATAAATCACATTCTGAGAGCTTAAGTCTTAAAATAGGTAAAGAAAAAAATCATTATATCTGATCCAGAATTACAGTATTTTTCCTTTTTATGCTTTTACCGAGTTGCCTGTAATCGAGAGTGTAATTACAGGTATGGAAGCAATTACTAGGTTGAGCCAGTCATTCTTCGAGAAGGACTGTCATTACAGACTTTCTGTTCATGTATACTTAAGTGTAAGCCGTCTTTCGTTTTTTTTTTTTTTTTTCCCTTTTGTAACTCGGGAGGCACTAACTCTTTTTACATCTAAAAAGCTTTTAGGATATTATAATGAAATGAATCAAGTGCAAAACTTTTTATTTTTATGTTTTAGGAAACACTCTCAAAGAGTGTAAAAATTTCTACTAATTAGTGCCGCGCTTGTAGTACTTTAAACCGTAGGTCCCGGTCTAATTAGCCCTCGTGTGCAAAAAATGACCGTTGAGCGACAAAGAAACCAAAGCCGCGCTTGTAGTAGATGGAAAATCGCTCTTGTCTTCTATTATTCATGCAGACTGCTAAAAGAAGGCTTTCTGTTCTTCTGTTTAGAAGTTTGTGAGTTCGATTCGCGTGACTTAAGAATAGAAATTTGTCCTGAATATATTGAATACATTTATGGTCGAATTGCCACCTCGTGTATAAAAATTGTATAATATAATGAGCCTGTAGATGGCTGAGTGGTTGGCATTTCTGACTTCTAAACAGTGGGTCCCGGGTTCGAATCCCTGTTTAGGCATGGATGTTCATTTTTCTTTCCCTTTGTTTCCTGTTCTTTCTGCAGAGATGTATGTCTGATGAAGGAATGTATGTCTCACCTTATAAACGGAATTGTGATGGTATGACGTGTGTAATGCTACTCTCAACCGTGACTACCGCGCAACGGTAAAGGAGCAGCAGTTTCCGGTCTTGCTGTAGTGAAGGGTTAATCACCCAGTACCCGCGTTTAGAAAAAATTGAGTTAAATGTGATAAATCAAAACCAAACAACTTTCAAAGAAAATAGATTCATTTAAGATATGGCACGATACATAAACGCAAAAATATTTTTAGGAATTCTGTGTGACTAACAATTTATGATTTAAAATTGTGAGTTCATTAAAAAGAGCTGAAATGACCACTTCCATAAAAATGTTGCCATATAATTGATATTAAAAGGCATTCATTTTATCATATGAAAAGAAGTAATTAAAATCCTGAAAAAGTAGATTAAAATGCCCAGTACCGCGTGAAATTGTAGAAATGTTGCCACGCACAAGACATTAAAAAAAGTTTGTGGTACTAAAGTTCATTGTATTGTGTATTATTTTTAACAGAAAAGAATAATAATAATAAAAAATAAAGTAATTATCTCTGCCTGTTGCATTTTTTATATATAGATCTCTACTTGGTAAAATATAATCAGAGCTATATGATCTCACTTTCAACAGTTTATAACTTCGGTTCCCACACTGGCAGGAATAGGGCCGCCGTGGCCTGGTTGGTAAGGTCATTCGCATTTACAAGAGAGTGAATTAAAATTCTGACACAATCGAAGATGCATCGTGTTCGTTAGTAGCCGCTGGCGCAGTTTAAATGTGGCACCGTGCCTCTGGTAGTGGAAAGTCGAATCTGGGGACCTTCTGTTTGAACCCTGCCTCTAAACGACAAATTTCCCCTTCGTGTCTACAATATTATAGCAGATCTTCTTGGTTGGTGCCGAAATGGACCCCAGAATGAGAAATAAAGCAAACCAAGCTTTTTCAGAGATGTTTATGGCGAACGAAAAATCTTGACTATTTATTAAATATCACCTCGAAAATTCGACCGTCTTATTTTATTTGCATTTGCACATAAAAACAGAATGTTGCCCATAAAACTTGATTCTTGATAAGTATTCTCAGTAGATGAATCGTCTCAATGACATTTTTGAAGACCATTTTCTTTAAGCACTTTTGCGCAAGAATGAAGGATGTTTCCGTTGTCTTTGCAGGAGGAATCTCTGAATGTGGCGTTCACGGCAACAACCGATTCGCCCACCATCACCCGCATCATCCCGGTGCAGCAGAGCAGCAGGGTCGACGCTCAGCCGGCGTACAAAACCGTGTCCAAACCCGTGTCCTCACCAGTCAAGAGTAAGTTTCAAGATCTAATTTTATTGTGTGCAAAAGAGTTTAAGTTTTGCCTGTTAAGTTCTCCATGATGGAAGAATGGACTCCATGATTCATCAATCGTTCATCAACAGGTGGCGCTTTACTACTCTTGTTATTTGTCATGTGGCAAATACCAGTCGTAGATTGTTTACCTTATATAGTTGTATCTATGCATATTTCAATTTTATAAATATGCCTAATTTAGTTTTATACAGCAATTTTTAATGTTTTTTTTTAAAATTGTAACGATGCCGCATTTAACAATAAAACCTCTCCATACTTAAATTTTTTCAAATCCTTCTGTTTAAATAAATAATTTTCGTTAATAAATGATAAAGCAAGTATTTTGATGAAAAGAAATGTTATTATGGCGAGAGAAAGTTGTCATCCGAATTGTTTTATGTAAAATGTTAGAAGAGAGATAGTTTATACTGTACCATTTAGAGATGCCAATTTTTTGCCAAAATTTTTTTTTTTATCCTACGCCCGACCTTGGTTTTTCAACCATCAGTCTCTGTCGGGCAGCCCAATACAATCTTGAGGTGAATGAAAAGTCATCTTCCGCAGAATTTCTATCTACGACGTCCGAAAGTCCAGGGCAAGTGAAAAGGTGGTCACCAGTCATATCCTCTAGTCCGCAAAAAGGGCAGATTGGAGAGTCCCTCAAACCCAAACGGTGAAGGTGTTTTTGCAGATAATCATGCCCAGTTTTAAGGCGAAAATTTGCCACTCCCACAGCTCTGTGGAGGCTACACGGAATAGGCTTTGTTAGTAAGGAAGCCCATGCTTTCTCCTTTATGCACATCTAGTAAATATTTCTACGATAGGAGGCTATATTTGACTTAATAAGCCTTTTAACAGTATGGAGTAAGGCTGGAGAAGGCTGTTGTAGATTTGAGCCAGCCTTTGCCAATTTATCAGCTGCCTCATTTCCGGCGATACCACAGTGGCTGGGTATCCATTGCAGCACAATTTGTCGTCCTTCTTCCAGTAGAGAACTAATTGCCATTTGACAGCGATAAACAGACCCAAAAGTGCTAGGAGCAATTGAAGAGAGAGACCTGATGGTGGCCTGAGAGTCTATAAAAAATACTATGTTGTTCTCATTACTCTTTCTGATCTCTTCAAGTGCTAATTGCACAGCAGCCACTTCACCATTGTAGCTGTTATAGTATTTCTTTTTGCCAAAATGACCACGTGGCTCATTCAGTCGCCATTTTACTAGAACAGTTTAACGTTTTAATAATAACTGAGTAGAGTAAAGCCCTACCAAGGAAACTCTACGTGATGTAAATGTCTTATGTGTGTGACCACTGACAAACACGTTCACTACTAACCAGAGTCCAAGGAGCCAATGGACTTCCAGACTTGTGTCCTAGATGTTACACCAGAACTCTTTATACTATAGTACGACGAATCCCATTATGTCTGGCGATGCTAGTAAGTGATCATAAGAATAAGACTCGGCCCTGGGTAATATTTTAAGTAGAGTAAATCCTTGGGTACCTGTTAGGTAAATTATGATAAAGTATATATATATGTATTATACACGTTTCATTAAAAGGGTAACATTCATTGCGAATGAGTTGGTAATGTGTTTTATTACATTCTTCGTAAGACTTATAGAAATTTCATTTTAAAACGATTTGTATTGCTTGCTGCTGTATATACATGTATAATAATTTCTAGTAATTACAGACAACACACGCACTAAAACAGCGTAGAACAATCGTATTTTTATTTACAACAAAACTTCATCATGTTGCCGAATTTGTTCTCTCTCTCTCTGTTACTTAGTCCTTTCTTCTGAGGTAATAAATGAATATGGCCAATCCTATAAACGGTTTTGTGTGATGTGGATTGTTTCCATGAATTGGTTCATTGGGGCCCATCGGGTAAAGATAAATGAATATCAATTTACGGCCATCTTACTTATGGGAAAGATTTAGTCCCTCAATGCGTGCCCTTAGAAAAAAATTGTTCTATCATTAGAAGGATTAGTTTCTTGAGAAAAGTAATTTCTTACTCACAAATGATTTCTGAGTTAATTTTATAGTTACATTGCTTTAAATACACTGGCTTTGGAATGTATTTATAATATGGAAGAGATGGGGCCAGCCAAATGGCGGAAGAGTATTACTCGGCTTTGTATGCTTTTCTAGTTTCGCAAGGGTAGTAACGCAACAGTTGTGATAAAAATAATTTGCGATGTTTATTCAAGTGCATTAGACGTTGGCAAATGCCAAAGATGGTTTTCCAAGTTCAGATCCGGTAATTTTGATCGCAGCTGATCCTTTTTTGGACTTTGCACCACAAATCCCAACCAACCGGGAATTTTTATCTCTCTGAATATTGGTCAGGAAAATCTACAGCATCAAACAATGACAAGTTAAGGGCAAAACTGGAAACAAATCCATGTCAAACAATCGAAGAACTGTCAAAGTACCTTTGTCAACGATCCAAGAACATTTACAGCAGATTCGAAAAAATAAGCAGAACAGGTGTTTGGGTCCTCCATAATCTGTCCGAAGAGAAAGATGCCAACCAATCCATCTCCTGCAACCCATTGCTTCCACGACACCCTACAAAACGGATTTTTGATAGTTTGAAGACGAAAAATGTTTCCCATATGATAATCCGAAATGCAAAAGATTGTGTCTCTCTTCAAATGGATCACCACGAAGTACTGTGAAGCCGGGCTTACATTCCAAAAGAGGGCTTCTGTTTGCTTGGTAAAGTATTCGTGGAATTGTTCACTTTGAAGGACTGAAACATAGACTGTTAATGCAGACCTTTAATGCGAACGACACTTTTCGATTAAAGATGGAGGGAACCATACTTTAGTCGAAATGTTTCCGGCGATTGCAGCAGTAGAGCGTCATTCTGCAACATAACAATGCAAGAGAGCACTGTGCAAGGAGAATATTGAAAGAAATGAATGAACTCTGGGGTGGAAGGTAAAGCTCAACCATCATACTTGCCTGATATCGCACCCTCTTATTTTCCATTTATTCCTATCCCTACAACATTTTCTTCGATCAAAAAAATTTTAAAATTTGGATGATGTCCAAAATGCTATTTAAGATATTTTACTCAAAAACCAATTGATTTAGGGTGAAAATTTGTACACTAGACGTCAAAAGGTTGTTGATGACAGGGGCGATTATAGTATTCATTAAAAGTAAAGATTTGTTAAAATATTTATTTGTTTGAATTGAATGTTAGAAAGCGACATAACT
Source organism: Latrodectus hesperus (assembly GCA_037975125.1). Taxonomy (NCBI): domain Eukaryota; kingdom Metazoa; phylum Arthropoda; class Arachnida; order Araneae; family Theridiidae; genus Latrodectus; species Latrodectus hesperus. Next base: position 74,521,989 of record CM075861.1, read on the forward strand.
TTCCGGGAACCCTAAATATTGTGTTTCGTTCAAAACGTACTCCGCAAGATTATTTTTCATCGCTAAAAACAAATCAAACGAGGAATGATTGAAATCGCCAAATAGCAATGAACCATCAGAAATTTTATTTGCTGGAATGTCTTTCATCAACAATTCCATGTTTGAGCATATCTGCGCTTAATTATTTTCTAATATTTAATTGGAATTTGCCTTGTTATGTACCTTAACCTTCTTTTTTTAATTGTAAATGATATTTCACTGCCTGCCGCCCAACTTGTCTGGTGGTCAGTGTGTCTGACTGCGGATAGGGAGGTCCTGAGTTTGAATCCCGGTTACGGGCATGGCTGTACTTTCTCTATCTATCCTGTCTTTGTCCTTTCTTGTATGAATGGGTTGCATACCCTATAAACGGGTCCCTATGGCATGTGTGTACTGAGGAAGTCGGACTCCACACCAAAATAGGTTTCAGTTGGAAAAGTGGAGCAGCGCACCCTATGTTGCCAGCCTGGCTGGCACACGACAACAACAGTTCACTGCCTGCCCTTAAAAACCGATGAATTTCTATTTCCTAAACCTTAATGCTTATTTTGTGAAACAAAATAAATGCTTTGTTCTCGGTTTTTATTTTCTCTTTTTCTTAAGCCTGAAAAGAATCTCTTCCCTCCCACTTCTGCGTTCTTTGATCGTAAATCCTTTATTCGCTGTAAAGAAAAACACCCGCTCCAAACTATTCAGAAAAAATTTCGCTTTTCTTTTCTCTGTTTCTTTTTAATGCTAAGATCTTTTCTTTTGACAGTAATCACACAAGACATAAAAGTTCGAGAATTCTTGTTTATATATATTTTTCCTTTTATTTTCGAGAATCGCCTGTGCGATAGAATTTCAATCCCTTGAGGAGGCTATTGGGAAGATGCATTCCTCCATAAATCTTTTAGTTTTCCACCCGTGTTTTTCGCACATCCGAAAGCTTTTTAATACGCTAGCAAAGCTGTGATTTTATCTTAAGAGCTTGGAAGTCAGTGCTGCATTAAGAATTGGTGCCAAGTCAATCACAACAATCGATTAATATTTAGCTTATAAGACATATTATCTGTTCATGTGCAAGTTTTGTGGTCTCTTTTTTTTTTGATTCTCATGTGAGTGATTTGACCAGAACCAACAACTTAAAGTGTGGTCCTAACGCTGTAAGCATTTAAGTACATTGAATTCTCCGTGGGATAGTGAGTGAACGGCTCTTCAGACCATGAATTCCCGATTTCGGTCACAGTTATTATTGAAGAACAGGAGATGAATGTTGTGTTTCTACCTTCTGCATGATCGTCTGCGAAGGTGGGTGCTTGGAAGTTTTCTATTTTCTTTTCACATTTTGACAGGGAATACTGCCCACATAAATGAAAAGTCCTCCGGGAAGACAATTTACGAGGCGAATGCTTATATTCCTAACAACTGCCTTCGACTATTATGTTGTCCACTGAGCGATGTCAAAGCATTTCAGCCCAACACCACTGAGTTGGTTTTTAGTTAAATGTGTGAGTTTGAATTTTACCTCTCCGGTGAGTTAAGTAGTATGAAAACTATTTTAAACTGCAGATCCACGCTTACCGTGACTTAAAGGTAAAGCACCGTTCTTCGGAGCAAAAAGCTTCGTGCTTAATCCCAACTACTGCTGTTGCACCAGCATGCTTCCCATTACCTACCTAGCCCTGAGTTGGGTTCTACTAGTTACATAGAAGCAGCCGGGTGGAGTCTTCGTGGTTTTGAAGCAGGGACCAAGCAGAAGACCCCCAATACTATGCCCACCACTTCAGAGGTATCATTTTACTTGGAGGACATCGCAATCACTCCCAGTTTTAATGTGCCTCGGCCATCTGTAGCGAACACAACGGATCTTTGGTTAAGCTGGGACTCGAACTCACAACCTTTCGATAATGAGAACGAAGTCATGACCCACCAGGCCACCGCGGACTTCTCAACTACTGTTAAAATAGCAAAAGATGCGTTTGTGCCTTATGCATATCTGTTTAGGTGGATGGATGAAAGTTTTCCCGATTACCACTCTTGTGACACGGGAATGCGGCTTGTTATCTGAAAAATACTCCCGGAAGGCACTTTAAGAGGAGGACATTAGAATGCCTTACTACAGCCTTAGGCCGTTTGGCTGTCTTCATTTCGATGACAAGGCATTCACGTTCAAAAATGCAGAGTTGACTTTCTGTTCAATTGTTCATGGATTCAATTCCCATATCAGTTCTAAATGTTTGCAATAAACACACAATTTATAGTAAATTCCGAGCGAAATCCAATTATTTTTCGTATTCCCAGTTCCGACATACATAGCGTGCCAGGCGGGCCCTGGACTCTACCTTAAGATTAACGTGTTTGGAATACTCGCCCATCACAATTATTTTGGAACTGCGGTCAAGTGACAAAGTGACATCTGAGTGACAAAATTACATCCACATTATTCCTCCTCTTCACATCCACGTCCCACCAGCAGAAAGACTTTGGACGTCACAGATGAACGTGGAACACCTTCGCAGCCCACTCAGTGAGGGAGAATGTGGTCACCCCCACAATCACTGCCCGTGGCAAATGATGTCTCACTTTGCTGGTTTTAACGGGAAGTGACGTCAAGCTACCGAGCTACTGGAGCTCTAAGATTAACAATAAGGGGTCATTGGCTTTCGTGCCACGGGTGAAGATATTTGTGAAAGTACATAGTTTTTAAGCTATTGATGCAGTGTTCAGTGATGGCCTCCGCATGGGGCGTCAACGCCACCTGTCGCAGGTGTGGAGAGGCTGGCAGTGATGCACTCATGAATATTGGGATACAGTGGAGAAACAGACGTGCATTCTTTCAAACTGCGATTCATTCAAAACTTGGGAAACAATTCTGAGTTTGTAGCAGAATAGATATGCTCTGTTTAAATCAGTTCAGATAGTCACATGTGGTTATGACCAGTCGGATTGAACACATAAATCCGTCTTTACTCTTTCTAACAAACAAAAGAAGATAGATACAAAAAAAATATATCATTATCAAAAAAAGTTCTAAAAATACTAAATTAATTTCTTCCAGTCACCTGCTATTTTAAAATTATCCGACTTCAACAAAAAAAAATTTTTTTTAAGCTGAAATGGCAACGGTTTTCGAATGTTTTTGACGTTACAAAATGCTGGTGAGATGGAGCCCAAGTGTCTGAAATACGTTGGAATAATATGTATAATCCTTAATATCTCTTTGACTGCCGGGTTTTTGTCTGGGATTGAACTCGGATCCCTTACACAGAATGAAATGAAACTGTTATCAAGGTGTTAATATGGCTAATTTGAAATAACATTTGATTTCGAAATATTCATAAAAGATTTTGTAACTCTTTAAGAAATAAAGCTGATTTTAAGATCCCTGTGAATTTGCTTATCCCGCTATGTCATTAACGTAAGCAATGAAATATTCCATTTTGGAAATTTTTCCCGCTTCAATAAAGATGGGAGTGGTTCTTTTCCGCTTTTTAAAATTATCTGTGGGTGGAGTAAAACTGGATTCCTCTTTCTTTCCACATTCTTAAAAAAAGTTATTTTCAAAAGATAGCAATATTTGCTATAGATTTTTGAGTTTTTGAAGAATCATCATTATTTGTCCTTTTTAGCAAAATAACATTCACTGTGCTAAAGAATACGTCGGGGAATTAGAACGCGTGGATATTTCCGACCAACGACGTATAGGCATTGCTATGCCTAGACGTCATTGCAGGAAATACATTGGAATATCGATGAATATAATTAAGATTTTGTTATTAAATAAATTCGTATTTTCAGTTATTGAACATCTATTTCATTCAGTAGGTTGCTTTTTTTCAATCTAAAGGGAAAAAATTTCATTTAATGTATCAAAACATCCTTTTGAGATGCAGTTAAATAATGTAGTTTTGTAATTTGTACGCGCTTGTGTTACGCGGTAAAAATTCGTGCAACACATAAACATTTTAAAGTCAGAAGAGATTTTGTTTTCTTTTTCAGCATTTCTTTACTTCGGTACACCGAATACACAAAAGATTAAATGCAAATTCTATTTTCATTGGATTTATCTAATATTTGCCTTTTTACTTTAAAATTATTAAAACTTAAAATATGTTTTGTTATGTATGTAATTGTTGTTGTTGTTCTCGTGTCCATGAAAATAGTGAAGATAACAGATTGTAAGGAAAGTCTCTAAATTCCATCAAAAGTTTTGACCACTGCCTCTGCAATTAGGGGTGCATCAGGGCTGTAGAGAATTTTTTGCAATGAGTCCCTGAGTGGGACCATTTCCATTTTCAATAAATTTACCGCAACAGCTGGGCATTCCAAGGTGTGGTTGGGCGTGAGCTGGACTCCCGGGCAGTGCTTGCATTGGACATATGTTCTTGTTTTATCCGGGAGGAACTTCATGCCCTTGTGGTGCTCTGTTTTCAATCTGGCAATGGTGAATATGATAATCCTGGGACAGTTAAATTCTATTAGTAGAGGTTTTTTAAAGGTGTGAGACATAATTCTATATTTGGCCATCAGCAAGTGTGATTGTGGCGACCTTATTGTCGAGGTCTCTAGCTTCTCTGGCCAGGCTATCAGCCCATTCATTACCCTCAATGTTGACACGCGCGGGTATCCATTGTAGGACACAGTATTTCCCTTTGTAGTGCAGCTGTTCCAGTAGGGTAATAATATCACAAGAGATGTTGGTCTCTCCATTTCTGATGGCTTCTATAGCTGATTTAGAATCGGAGAAAATTACTAATCCCTCGGTAGAATCAATAGCTTGTGGGTTTTGCTGGTACAATATGAGGGCCTCTCTAATCGCTAGGAGTTCGCTCGTGAAGTTAGAGGCAATATTGCCTGTGTTAATTTTGTGTTTGTAGCTATTACCATCTGGAAGGTGGATAAGAATTCCGCCACCTCCATTGCCGAGGGAACTGTCTGAGGGAGCATCGGTGTAGTATGTATGTAATTTTTATAGTTTAATCAAAACGCAGAACTTCATGTTCTTACGTTTAAATTGATATTTCAGTTAGTTTATTTTATTTCTGTATTTTTTGTTTATTTATAGATAGCAGGAAACATATAGGAAACATATCTGAAGTTAAAATCTGCTTATGTTTTCGCGTTAAATGCATAATTTTATTCTTTGCTCAGTGCATAATTAAGTTGGAACTGCAATAAATGTCCTGTGATATATAGAATTCTATGTGTTCATCTGCAATTTCCTTCACTATCATTCTGGAAAGAAAGGACATTTTCAATACTGATCACTCAACACGCTTAATCTGATAGCAAAATCTCACTACACTGTTTCTCACAAAAATAACACATTTTCTGTGAAGAACAATGCAACAGCACTTGGTGATTAACCTAGTAGGCCTTTACATCACGCCAGACTCTTTGACCTGTGTCTTCTTGGAACAAGTGCTTCCCAATTTATTGCATGCTGCTTTGTTTCCCAACCAGTGATATATGCGGTTTATAGCCCTATCGCAATTATCCATCATAGTCTGTAATTTCTTAAATAACTTCCCTCGCGATAGATTAGATGCACTGGACCCGTAGCTTGGCCTCCGATCTCACCAGACCACAATCCACTTGGCTTTTTTTTCTGGGAACACATTAGTCCTTAGTGTGCGAGATGCGTGTGGACTCGGCTGAAGATGTCATAGGAAGAATAGTTGTTACTTTGGATGACACCAAGCGTATTTGAGAGGGTGAGCAAGACTTTCCTTCGCTGGTATAACTGCAACGACATGCTATTTTGAGGTATTGCTGGGCGTTTTTCATTAGACTATAAATCTGACTCTACAACTTTTGTTATCATTCATTCGTTTTCCAAACACTAAGTTCAAATTGTAGTTTCAATATTACTCTTTTTTGCCTCTTAAAAAGGAATGCGAACCTATCTTCCTATGTAACTACTCATCTGGACAACATAACCTTAATTTGAAACAAAAAATTTTTTGAATCGCTTTGTATATATATATATATCTATGTATATGTATGTATATATATATGTGTGTGTGTATATATGTATGTATATATATATACTTCAATCTTTAAAAGTCCTTGGAAATATGACTGCATTTGAATTTTAGAATATTTATTCTAAAATAGGTACTTATTCGAAAACTGGGTGTCATTGCAATTGCTATTTAAATATTAATTAGAATATGATAAGTTCTTATCTTACACATGTGAGCAATTTTAATTTGTTCTTGATAACAAAAATAGCTGATAAAAACATGAAGATTTCACTTTCGTAGGAGGCAATGCATTTCAAAATTATCGTTTTACTGCAGAGGTGTTTCTCAGCAAAGCTGACCTCGTTTGATCCTCGAGACAATAAAAGAGATCTCCGCGTTGCGATCCCATCGCCCTCTACGGAGAAAGGGACATAATTTATGGGGCATTCTTGGCGCGCTTTATTGCCCTTTTATGGCCGCCGTACACGAGCCAACGCAATAAAAGAGTTATCCATGGCGGATTTTCATTTCTTTTCTTGCGAAGAAGGGTTGTTGGGAATCGCACCTCTCCTAAGAGTGTCGAATGCCCTTTTATTTATCCAGGCGTCTATCATGTTAAGGGGTGGTGCAAAGGCTCGAAAAGAAAGGAAATGTTTCTGCTAGACAAACTGACTGACGTGCAGAGTATTTGACTTTTTCCAGAATAGAACACTTGGGTAACAAAAAATTTCTTTGCTTCCTAAATAAGGCTGCTGCTTGAAAGACAAGTAAATGATGATATACATTAAGCTAATATGGCAATCGAATGCACAATATTAAGTAAACAAATACATTAAGTGAACAACATAGCTTAGCCTAAATTAGGCTAAGTGAATGGTTAGCACTATGGTTTCAAGTTCAGTAACAGTACGTAAGTTGGACTCCCGACTTGCCCATGAATGACTGCAGTGGGTCAAAATAGTCTTAAAATTGTAAATCGGTCGAACAAGCAATTGACGGTAGAGCGGTAAACAATGCTAAATGGCGTAGCCTTAATCACATTGGAAATGAAATGCATTCTGATGATTGCAACTATTTAGAATAGGTAGCCTCGATCCCTGGACAACAAATGCTTTGATTTGTTTATCGTTCTACGATTACGAAGATAAAGTCAACTGATTTCTGTTCTGTTTGAAGTAGATTCATAACGATTAGAAACTTCTACGCCAGAAGTGTCAAACTAAGGGTTACAAGACAAATATTCATCAATCATATGGGCTATGAGGGCTTTGGGCTTCTAGTAAAACAGTTATACCAATCTGGTAGCGAGTCCGCTGTGGCCTGGTTGGTTAGGGCGTCGTTCTCATCATCGGTAATGTATTCGAATCCAGGCTTAACCGAAGATACGTCATGTTCGCTGAAGTGGCTGGGGCACATTAAAACTGGGCGTGGTCGCAATGTCCTCCCAGTGAAATGATACCCCAGGGGATGGCAGGCCAGGTATTGTGGGTCTTCTGCTTGATTCCAGCAGAAGACAAAATCCTTTTATCTAACTGATGGAGCCATATTCTTGTCTAGGTACAGGTAAAGCACGCTGGTGCAACAACCAATCTAGTAGTTGACCCTTACCACTATACTCTAACAATAATATACTTATATTATAACAATACTCGAAGATGTGTCTTCGAGTATTGTTCCCACAATGCCTGGAATGTCTGCTTCGTTGTTCGAGAATCAATCAAGTTCTCGGGTGTTATATGAAAAGGGAATCAAAATATAAAAAAAATTGAAAAATATCCCAGCATGAAATATGAAAAACGAAAAAGAAAACTATTTGTTAGATACAAAGTTCCAAAAAAAAAAAAGGATTTTTCAAAATTTTAATTGTTAAATAGAAGTTAAAATTTTAATTGTATCTGCGGAGTCGGGACAGGGACTAGTAAGTAGTTCAGAAAAACGTGTTTGTAAATTAGAGGTTCGCAAAAATGAGCGTTTATTGTATTTCCTTTATATTTGCATCGCATTTGGTGAACTTAAAATAGGAACTGATTTTCCTACACTAAAACTACGATTGTCGACACAGGAAATAAGTTGAATAAATACTCCTAAAAAGGCCTGAAAACTGGGGGTGTCCAGTTCAGCAATTAACGGATTCGATCTCCGTCGCTGGTGTGCCGAATGGTTAATATTCTTGCCTTCGAGTCAACATTTCGTGTCTTTCATCTTGAGATTGGATATTTTTTAGTGGTTCGGAATCCACATTAAGCCGTAAGTCTCGGTCTACTGAATCCCCTTGTGCAGAAAATGAAAATTGTGTGACAAACCAAACCTCTAGTGTAATAGAAATGTAATTTTATTTATAACAATTTTTTCAGTGGTTTCAATTAATTCAATTCAATTGATGAATTCAATCAATTAAGTCAATTAATTGAATCAATTTTTTAAAATGAAGTATACATTTTTACGAAATTTTAATACTCTAGATGGAAATAGGTCAGTTCACGATGATAGTTGATTTATTTTAAAGGAAAATATTTTTGGTTATTTTTACAGTTTTTTAATGCAATTTTTTTATGTTTTATTACAAAAAATTCCCAAACGTATTGCAGCACAAATTGTTCATTAAAGATAGCGTTATCTAAAGCAAGTAAACTATATTATCTTTTGAAATAATTGTATGCCATTAATTCAAAATTTACTTTCTCCTATAGGAATTTAGCAAACTGTATAATATTATCACTTTGGATACTTGTTTTTAAAAAGAATTTTGCTCTGAAGACAAACACTTTGTATTGCAAATGCATTCAAATTACATACTTACGGTTTGTGTTTAAGGTTCTTACATGAATGCCGAAGTTATGACTCTTTTCAGTAAAAATACATAAATTTATCATCAACAGCTTTCAAAATTAACATTTCAGAACTGATTGTGTTTATAAATGTGCATTTTGCGTTCATTTTAATCTCCCTTCCAATATTTTAAAATCTATTCCACCGATAAAGTATAATACAGGATGACAAATTTTGAATTTTTTGGCGTTGAAGTAATGTTGCCAAGATGACGTATTACGACGTGTGAGATGACATAAATTCTAAGTTTTCCAAAATAGAATTTTCTGCATAATTCTTATAGGTCTCCATATCTATGATTTAATAAGAATCAGGTTGCCAGATTTATAAGAAAATCCTGCAAATATATCTGAAACTCAGAATTCGGCATCTGTGAAAAATTTATTGAAAATTAACACCATTTTATAACTTTTGTTGTCTTTAATTAAAAAATAACCATAACCACAATCAATAGCATCCATAAACACCTACTAAAAACTTAATGGTAATATTGAAAATAAGCCGATCCTAAAAACTCTCAATGGAGTTACTTTATTTGGTGATTTATTCTAGAAGGAAATCTTGGCAATACAATTGGCGAGAAAAGTTTATGTTAACAACAGCCAACAAAGCGGTATTTTCCCTATATAAAGCATTTCTCGTAGTTTATTAAATTTCAAATACTTATAATAACAAAATTAACGAATGTATGACATAAATTATATAACACTATCTGTATCCAAGAACAGCATCATTACTTGTATCTTCTTAATTCTAGAGCCCCAGAAGAAAAGGAAAAGACTTCCTGATGTTCCCAGATGCATCATGTGCGAAGAAAACTACGATGTCGTCGCCAACAAAAAAGGCGGCCTGCACAGCAACAAATGCGGGCATTTGTACTGCTTGCCCTGCATCAAATCTCTGAAGGACGGCACCTGCATCCAATGCAACCGAGCTATATCGAACTTGCTCAAAATTTACGTCTAAATTAAAATGAAAATGTTCTGTGGAAGGTTGTGCAATTAAATGTTTTATAAATTTTATTGTTTTTAAGTATTTTAATAAATTATTTTTAAACATTAAATTTTGTATTTCTTAAAAATGCACTTTTGATTTTCGGTTTTGCAACACTTTCTTTTTGGTGCATGTATGATATAATTACAAGTGACTTACTTTAGAGGAATTTATTTCATAAAAAATAATTGTGCATTTAAATTAATTTTTGTGAGTACCTTTAAAATTAACTTTGTCATTTTCGCAACATGCTTCTTGTTTATAAAATTATTGCGAAAATTGATATTTTTTTCGCTAAATTAAAATTAACATGTACTTTAATACTTGCTTTACCTAAAATTTTTTTAGTGCTTAAGATTTTGTCGACATTACAATCTTAATTTAATCCTTTACAATAGTGCAAGATAAGTTCATCGTTATTGGATTTTTCAAAAATGTTCTGCCATATTCTTTTGAAATTTTCGCTCTTCAAATATACGGCGATTTAAAAATATTTAGACACATCATATTTTCTGCAAGGGTTGAAGTCACTTTAATTACTATTTATTCTACCCCGTTATATTTTCCTTTTTGGAGTTTTTCTACTGCCTTTTATAATTTTATTGAATACCAACTTGTCAGAACTGGAGATATTTTTGCCTTTTTGGTTAAATGCTTAGAATTTTTCAGCAGTTTTCCATTTCAATAATACATACTTGAGATTATTTTGTAATATGAGATTCATATTTTGTCTCTAAATATCCATCATTTCTCGCCAACTCAAGAAAATATGCATCAGTACCGTGTATTTTGTTGTTGAGTAAGAGATGCGTACATATAAATGATTATAATATATCAATAAAAGAACTTAACATAATTTTTTTAAAAATTATCACATTCCTCCTTCCGCTGAATGAGAGAGTTAGTTTGAAGACTCACCTTTCAGCTTGAAGTTCTCTACGGTATCCAGTATGACGTGGCCGGATAAAACCTCCCCAGCGTAATACATTTCCTTCTCGAGCCGGATGTCAAACTCCCGGATGTAATCCATGTCACCGCCTTCCACCTGTAAATAGATTCAAAATGAATTTGCTGCTGTTTCATTTTAAGGACTAGAAGAGCAAAATGGTTGTTCTGAGCAAGAGTTCGTGAGTTCGATTCTCAGCTCAGGCGTGTATGCTTGTAATGATTAGGAAACTACTGAAAGTTGTGCAGGAGTCTCTGTCACACAAATTAGATCTCGTGCAGAAAAGCGATGATTGATTGCTAATCAAGCAAATCAAATCCGAAGATAACGTTGACGAGATGGTAGTCAAATATTGCTTTTGTTTTCAATCCAACAACGCATGAGTTCGAATCTCATCTCGGGCGTCGAAGTTTGTAGCGGTTCAAAACCACTTTTTCTCTTCCATTCTGATATTTGATTGACACAGAAACAGTCATTACATTAGACACTGCGCAGAGAATCAACTACTGAGTTTTGGTTAACAGCTTTTTCTTTTTTTAAATGTTAATTATTACGAGGTGTGGCTATTAAATAACGAGACTGTCGTTGTAAAAAGTTTTATTCTTATTTTATACATAATTATTTATTATCGCCTTCAATGTACAAACCCTTTTCTATCTCTGCAACGCTCCATGCGAATTTTCCATTGTTGGAAACAGTGCTGGAAGTCATCTTTTGTCAACTCCTTCAGTACTCTTTCCAAGCTGGCAGCCGAATGGTTAGCGCTCTTGCCTTCGGTTCAACAGTTCGTGGGTTCGAATCCCACCTTGGGCATGGATGTTCGTAGTGGTTCGGAATCCACTTTAAGCCGTAAGTCCCGGTCTAATTAGCCCTCGTGTGCAAAAAATGACCGTTGAGCGACAAACAAACAAACCTTCAGTACTCTTGCCGCTTTCTCTTTAACAGCTTCCACGGACTCAAATCTTGTTCCTTTTAATGCAGATTTCACCTTAGGGAACAGATAGAAGTCATTGGTGCCAGGTCTGCCGAGTAAGATGGATGCTCTAACAGTGGTATGCTGTGTTTGGCCAGGAATCTCTTGACAGATAACGCGGAATGAGCTTTTGGAGGAGAATTTTTCATGTTCAAATTGTCATGTAAAATTTGCCGTACGCATTCTTTATCCATGTTTACAGTTTCAGCTATTGCACGAATACTCAATCGACGATCAGACCGAACCAAACTTGCAACTTTTTCGACATTTTCATCCGTTTTTGACGTTGAAGGGCCGCGAATCATCTTCAACGTCTTGTCGGCCATCTTTAAAACGTTTGAACCATTCAAAAACTCGTGCACGGGATCAACATTCACTGCCGTACACTTCTTTCAGTAAATGATAAGTTTCAGTACCGGTTTTTCCAAGTTTGAAGTGAAATTTAACTACAATTCGTTGCTCTATTATTACACTAACCATTTTTTGGCCAAATTATAAAATAACAATGTTAACGGAAATGAAGGTTATGACTAAACCGTGTTACTTACGCTAATGAGGCTTAGGGCATTTTGAAGAGAAAGCTTCACACTAAGCAGCTGACAGTCAATGGCGGACTACGCATGCGCACTTTTGCCGCCGCAGCGTCAGTCTCGTTATTTAATAGCCACACCTCGTATAATCATCCGGAAGAGTTATTTATACAGTAGCTTTCATGACTTGTTTCAGAAATTGTTTGCTTGTCCCTCAACGATCCTTTCCTGCAATTTAAAGTTGATTCCGAACCACTATGGACATCTAAGCACAAAGTGGGATTCGAACCCATGAACTGTTGAACCAAAGGCTGAGCGCTTACGATTCGGCTGCCGGCTTGGGGTGCATCATAAGAGGAAATCTAAATAAACAGTCAAACTCTCAACCCTAGAGATGGGCACTGTGTTTATGTTCCTGTATGTACATCTCCATTATTAAACCGATACTAGTATCGAATCCGTGACTTCCCACACCAAGGAACACCATCTTGACATTATGTCAACTCAGATTGCAGATAGTAGTGCTTATATGATTGTTGTAAATACTCTAATAAAGCTATGATGCGGATTGTATGAACTGTGCTATGAACAGCTCTCTACGTACAAAGGGCAGGATTAAATTATCTAGTGCTAGATTTGGATTTAAGTGCAAATCTAGCAAACCCAAATCTCTTCATCTACGGACTCGAGTACATTCTGAATAAAGCTAGTTTATTATAGAAAATTTTCTATTTTGCGCATCTTTACTGAATGTACAGCTTGTAAATTATTTGTTAACTGCATTATTTTTTTAAATTGATGTTAGTATCGCGAATTGCATGAAATCTGAAATTTAAGTTAAATACAAAGAAAAATGAACATAAAATTTATTTTCATTTTTATTTATGGTGTTTTTAATCTATAACTAAAGTTATTTACAAAAATATCGCTATTGACAGAAGAAACGCATTAAAGGTGAATTTTGAATAACCAATTCGTATTACCATTGATAATATTCACTTACTGTAACATAAATTTAACTGCTTATATATTTATATTACTAATACAATAATTTTGTTTGCTGTGCGGAATTTCTCTAGAAAAAATAAAAAATTTTCACAGTTGTAAAACTGATAATAAATATTTGATATTTGACGTATAAATATGTCACAAATACTATATAGTTTCAGCAAATATAACTAACTCACTTTTTTTTACTTCCTTATCTTGATTAGAGAACAAATATGCCACAATTATTTTCTATTTAATTTTAAGAATGCATATTTTATATTTGAATTGTTGGTGATATTTTTATTAACTCGGTTACAAATATCTTTTAATTTATGAATTTCAGTAACTAGTTTTAAATAGGCTATTTCATAGATTAGTTCAATACTCACTTGTTGAATGAGATGTTAATAATAACTGTTAATCTATAGAGTTGTTTAATAAGTAATTACTAATATCTGTTAATTTATAACTTAATTTAATATCCTCTTATCAGAATCCGTTACTTAGTATAATCTAAGAACGACGCTATTATTTCAAATATATAAATATCGCGTTGCTAAAAATACATTATAAGTATATGTTGTGAGTATATTATATAAGTATATATTGTTAAAAGACACAAAAAAGTATGCAATTTATAGTATTAATTCTGAGTTAAACTTTGACATTAAACAAAATTCGACATTTTATTTTTTTAAGAGATTTCAGTTATTTTTGATTAGTAATCCTTAAATACAAAGTCCTATTCCATATTAAATCCCGCAAACGTTACTTTATTTACGATGATTAAGTATCGAGTATCTCCAACAGAATTTTCCAAACGCTGACGATCAGATTTCGAATCGTATTTTTAAGAAGATTCTCAATTTCAAAAATAAAAAGACAGGGATTTAAGGGGGGGGAAGCTTAGGGAGGGAAGAAAGAAGGTATTACCTTAATCTTCTCAACATGTTCGGGTGCCATGTCAGTAGATGAAATAGAAATAAATAAATAAAATTTCAATTGGGGCTTTGGGAAGGTCATTGTTTATTTCTGCTTGTTCGAAACTCCTTCTCTAGAACAATGACTTCTCTTTCTAAGTCCGGTATTGTGGTAAAGAAGGACTTATGGATTTGTTCGTCCCGAATTCTTTTTTTTTTCTTTTTCAAAACTACTGAAAATTGAAACTAGCGACGTGTATTTCTGAGATTCTTTGGAATCAGTATATTTTTTCCGCCATTTCCTATTTTTTTGATTTTATGGAACAGATGAAAAAGATAAAAAATGAGGACTTTCAGAAAGGAGGGAGGATGTTTAAGAGCTTTCTTTTCTTTAAAAAAGAAAATACTTCTTTCCGATTGTTTTCTTATTCCATTCACGGTCTTTCTTTCTATTTCGACTTATATTTAGGCAGAAATACGAAAGGAAAACGTCTGCAGGATTCTTCTAAATTTGTTGATAAAATACGCTACAGAATAATCTCGTGAATTCACTGAGCGTATTCTTTTATATCGAAGTAAACATTTTACACTATCAGTATTTTCTCAAAGCTTAAATGATTTTTTTATTTATTTTATTGATATATACTTCTGTTGAGTTGTATGTATCTGTGATGTTGATTAATAAACCCTTCTACATTAATCTTAAGAAAAATGAACGAAATATTGAAGATAATATAATAAGTTGTCCTTAAATATACATCGTCTACAAAATTAAAGGTGAAGTTTTAAATGAATGCAAAAAATAATGGGGCCCAAATGTGATCAAATTAATAGCAGTGGGAAATAGTTTACTGAAGATGGGGGAATTTTGTTTTATGCAAAAAGAAATTCGATAATTCCCCTCGCCAAGAAAAAGAGAATAATATACCATATTTTTAAGCAAAATGTCACAAAAGTTTCAGAAAAAAGTTGAGAAACTCACTGTCACACACAGGATAACACTGTACATTATACACTATTGTTGTGTATCAAGTAACACTATACATTATTGTTGTGTATCAAGTGACATTTTACACTGCTGTGTATCAAGTAACACTATACATTATTGTTGTGTATCAAGTGACATTTTACACTGTTGTGTATCAAGTAACACTATACATTATTGTTGTGTATCAAGTGACATTTTACACTGTTGTGTATCAAGTAACACTATACATTATTGTTGTGTATCAAGTGACATTTTACACTGTTGTGTATCAAGTAACACTATACATTATTGTTGTGTATCAAGTGACATTTTACACTGTTGTGTATCAAGTAACACTATACATTATTGTTGTGTATCAAGTGACATTTTACACTGTTGTGTATCAAGTAACACTATACATTATTGTTGTGTATCAAGTGACATTTTACACTGTTGTGTATCAAGTAACACTATACATTATTGTTGTGTATCAAGTGACATTTTACACTGTTGTGTATCAAGTAACACTATACATTATTGTTGTGTATCAAGTGACATTTTACACTGTTGTGTATCAAGTAACACTATACATTATTGTTGTATATCAAGTGACATTTTACACTGTTGCGTATCAAGTAACACTATACATTATTCTTGTGTATCAAGTGACATTTTACACTGTTGTATATCAAGTAACATTTCATTCTGTTTTATATTAACACTACATACAATTGTTGAGCAGAGAACTGTCTAACAAAAAAGGGAACCACTAATGCCACAAGAAATGGAACCCGTAGCACCAGATATACTTAAAAATATGTGATTGAAAAATGCAAGGAAATTTTTATGATTGGACTAATTCATCAAAAGGAAAATCGTGTAAAAACACAAAATAAATGGAAGTATTTTGGTAACATACATGGATAGCGGTGCAGGCGAGCCCTGGGTTGTACCTGATGTTACCTAATGGCTGTACCTAATATTCGCCCATCATCAAGTGCCTCGTCATTTTGAAGCACGGTCAAGTGACGAGCTCACACCTGAGATGGCTCCCTTCTCTCCACAGCCAAGCCACACCAGCGGAAAGACTTTGGAAGTCACATACTAACATGGACCCGTCATCAAGCTCCGGAGCTCCAGAAGCCCAGTGAAGGAGAGTTCGGCGTGTCCACCCTCTCCCAACCACTGGCCGCGGCACATGATACTTCACTTTGCTGATCTTAACGGAAAGCAAGGAAGAGCTACTGAGTAACTGGAGCTCATCATGTATATATATATGTACGTATATATATATATATATATGTGTGTGTGTGTGTGTGTGTGTATATATATATATATGTATTATATATATACATGCTTACATAGGGGTGCAAGCGAGCTCTGGACTATATCTACAAGGTTAATGGGCATGGAATACTGCTCATTATCAAACACTTCGTGATTTTCAACCACGGTCAAGTGAGGAGGTCACACTTGAGCTGGCATTTTCCTTTCCACATCCACGCCACACCAGCGGAAAGGCTAACTTTGGACGTTACAAACTAACGTGGACAAGGTCTTCAGCACACGGAGCTCCAACAACGCAGTGATGATGAATGTGGTCATCCTCCCAATCACTGCTCGCAGCAAATGATGCTTCCTTTTCCACACGAGTAGCCCACTTCTGTTGAAGTAAACATGGGATTTGCCGACACTCCTTCATTGACTTCTGATAATGTTCCTGAGCCGGCTTCATCTTTATCAGAAAAAACATCTGCGTCCTCTTCAAACACGTCACACAAGCTTTTTTTTATGCTTTTTTCCTGTCATTTCGTTTTTCTCTTTTTATAACTTATGCACAATATAATTTCGTATAGTTGTACTAATGTCGTATGCGTACAATAGCTACAATTTTTCTATACTCATATTAACGGTTTCACAAGTTTAAAAAAAAAAAAAAACAAAAAAAACTAAAGTACGAAAAATATGTTATAAGTCATCAATTATACAAACCTAAGTGTTTTAAACTGGTTTTAGTCGGTTTTAATTTCTTGTTAAGGATCGGCAAGGCTTAAAGTTCCAAGTGTGCTCAAAAACAACAAAACATAATATTATACAGTATAGGATCCGCTTCCCAAAAACCGGAATGTTCCGAAAACCGGCATTTTTCAAGAATTTTTCAATAATTGTTAAAATATGGCAAAAGCATTTCAAGTGAGGAAATAATCGATGAAAAAACTATACAAGATTCCTTAAATGCTCCGAGTGTACTTCAGTTAACTGATGACGAGATCGTCAGTGAAGTGCTCAACAGGAACGACACTGATTCTTCAAGTTCTGAGAGGATACCGATGTTGAGGAATAAGAAAATACGGAAAACATTTCCATTGACCGCTGTCTAGAAATAACGAAAGAACTTATCCGCCGAATGGAACAAAAATCATTTTTTAAGGAACACGATATTATGTCTGTATATATAAACTACAAGAAACTTTACTGTCAGAAAAACCAAATCATTTAAAACAAAAAAATTAGGATATGCTTGCATCAATAAGCAAAAAATAATCTTACTTTGCAAATTTTGGTTATTTTTATTATATATAAAAGGTGTTTTTTTTTCGAGGTATAGAACTTTAAATTGCAATAAAACAACGATGTATTATTCGATTGGCATGAATTTTTTTTATTCGAAAGATAATCTTGTGGCATTACATTTTAAATATTATTTCTGGCATATGACTGCCACGGCTGGCTCGGATGTAGTCCAATCTGGACGTCCAATTTTCGATGACTTTTTCCAACATTTGTGGCCGTATATCGGCAATAACACGGCGAATGTTGCCTTCCAAATGGTCAAGCGTTTGTGGCTTATCCGCATAGACCAATGACTTTACATAGCCCCAAAGAAAATAGTCTAGCGGTGTTAAATCACAACATCTTGGAGGCCAATTCACAGGTCCAAAACGTGAAATTAGGCGGTCACCAAACGTATCTTTCAATAAATCGAATGTGGCACGAGCTGTGTGACATGTTGCGCCGTCTTGTTGGAACCACAGCTCTTTGACATCATGATTGTTCAATTCAGGAATGAAAATGTTAGTAATCATGGCTCTATACCGATCACCATTGACTGTAACGCTGTGGCCATCATCGTTTTTGAAGAAATACGGACCAATGATTCCACCAGCCCCTAAAGCGCACCAAACAGTCAGTTTTTCTGGATGTAACGGTGTTTCGACATACACTTGTGGATTAGCTTCACTCCAAATACGGCAGTTTTGTTTGTTGACGTAGCCATCCAACCAGAAGTGCGCTTCATCGCCAAACAAAATTCGCTTATGAAAATCGGGAACAACGGCAATCTAGTTTTGGGCCCATTCGACGAATCTACGCCTTGCGTGATGATCGTTTGGCTTCAATTCTTGCACGAGTTGAATTTTGTAAGCAGGCAAACCAAGATCCTTCCGCAAAATCTTCCATAAAGTGGATGGACACAGATCCAATTCCTGTGCTCGATGGCGGATGGACTCATTCGGGTCTTCCTCAATGCTACGCTCTACAGTAGCAATAGCTTCTTCTGTAAGCACCGTACGGCGTCTCTGGGGATGCAAGTTATCAGTTAGAGTAAACGTGGTGCGAAAACGTTCCATGGTTAATCGAATTAACTGCTCTGATGGACGATTTTGTCGACGATAAAATGGACGTAGTGCGCGATACGTATTCCGCACAGAACCATTATTTTCGAAATAAAATTGCACAATTTGAAAGCGTTGTTCAGGCGTGAGTCTATTCATGATGAATTGCCAAACCAAACTGAGAATAAATCACTTGACAGCTGTTAAATCGGGCGCCATCTTGGAAAGTAATGCCAACTTAAACTTCTATACCTCGAAAAAAAAACACCCTTTATATATTTGTGTGTGTATTTTTCATTTAAAATATTAACGATATATTTATTATTTTTCCTCCCACAAACTACTTCATGGAATGAGAAGAGGTGTCGTGATTTTTTGCAAATAGTTATTGAAATATTCGGCAGCGATCCGAAAACCGGAAAATTCCAGTAACCGGAATAGGCTCGGTCACGAGATTGCCAGATAATGAATCCTATACTGTACCACAATCTGTAAAGTCACTTTTACATCCCCCCCAACTAAGAACAATTACCAATACTACATTGACTTTGTTATGGGAAATAAATGGGAGAGCCTTTTCTTGTAAAGTTTGCTTTCCCTCTAAACTCGGGGATTCGAAAGAAATTGAGCCTAGTGGTTCTTAATTTGTAGAAATTTTAGGAAAATAAAAATGACAAGGTTGCTTAATTCTTTGCAAAATCCTCCATTTCGCAATATATGGTGGCAACAGTAACTACAGAATGTAAATTAATATACATATGGTT
>CM075861.1:74546501-74561501 GCA_037975125.1 Latrodectus hesperus
TATAGCTCTTTATTTACGAAATTTTATGTTTGAGAAAAAAGAGTACTAATGAAAATTTAATTAAGACAAAATATTTTTCTTTACGCGCGCGCGTCTTTTAATCAAAGCAAAAGCAAAAAATTGCGTATGATAAAAACTCTTTATATTTTTTGTTGGAAAATATAGTAAACAGATAAACACTATTTCATTATGCTTCACTATCTGTTTCGAAATGAGGCTTCTCGGAATTTTTTTTTCTTTTACATGTGTGATACTATACAATTATGCATAAGCATTTTCTATACATTGTTTTTTGCTTTTTATTGCATTTTCATGGCTTTTAAAAATGCTTATCCCCGCCAAAATATGACTGGAACACCTTAAGTTTTACCAAGAATAATTAAAAGAGAGTATTGGAAAATTTCAACATAAAAACGATAAGTTTGTTGCGCTGAAAAATGTACTGCATGTTCAGAATAAATTACAAATTTTTTTTATAATTTCATCTTAGTTACTATTATTTTAGCGAAATCACATTTTACACATAATAAACATTTTTGCAGATAAGTAATTCGTTCTGTGAAAACATCAAAAGGTCTGGGAGTATATAATTTTTCATTTCATTAATTTTTATTCAATATATTTTGTTTTGTGCTGACAAAAAAGTATTTTGAATTTTGGAAAAATAATTATGCTTACAATTTACTTAGATTTGTTCGAAACGCTATTTTGGAACACGAAGTAAGTTCTCACGTGCACTCTGTCAAAAAAGTATTGGGACACAATATAAGTTCATGAAATTTTATCATAATATATAACTTAAATACACAAATGAAACAAAAAAGATGTATATGACATTTTGTTAAATGCAGATCACAGTGACTGAAACAAAACTCAAATATTAATGTAATTATTGTTATAATTTAAAGAAAAAGAAGTCAAGACACAAAAAATGAGCTCAAAAAAGTATTGGGACACTGCCCAAAAAACAGCAAAAAATTGATAGTTAATATCTTGTTGGACCACCTTTGTGTGTCAGTCGATTTGGCATGGATTTGACCAGTTTTGCACAAAACGACCTGTCGATTTTGGCCCACTCTTCAACCAGATATTTTCTTAACTCCTGCTTGTTAGAAATGTGTTGTTCATTGAGTTTTTGTTGCAAATAATCCCATCCATGTTCTATGGGATTAAGGTCTGGACTCTGTGCAGGAGTTTTAATCACACCAGGACTGTGGTAAAGTGTCCATAACTTGCAAATGTGAGCAGTATGTTTTGGGTCGTTATCCTGGTACAAATTAAAATGGCTTGCTATTCCTAACTTTCTCGCACTTTGCTTTAAATTTCGCTTGAGAATGTCAAGATAGACATATTTATTCATTATACCATCTATGAAATCTAAGTTTCCAACACCAGAGCTTGCCATGCAGCCCCAGACTAATTGGTTGCGGCCTCCATACTTAACAGTAGGCAGCAAATTTTTGACATGCAATTCCGTATTAGGTGTCCGCCAGACTTTTTGCTTCCCATCTGATCCGAAAATGTTATATTTGCTTTCGTCTACGAAAATTACATTTTCCCAAAATTTTGGTGGCTGCTTTACATACATTTTAGCAAATGCCAGTCTATTCTGTCGGTTTGCTTTGGAAATGTAGGGCTTTCTTCGAGGTACTCTACCATGATACCTATGTTTTCTTAAAACATTTCTGACAGTTTCAGGATTTACAGATTTTCGGAACATACTTTTACAACTCAGAGTCATTTTTACTGCGCTGGTTCTTGGATTAATGAGAACTTGTCTCACAATCCACCTTTCTTCACATTCAGTAAATATCCTAGGACGCCCTGATCTGTGCTTTTTCAACACTATTTGTTTTCGTGAACCTGTGAGTAATGTTAAAAACAGTAGACTTACTCAGTTCCAAGATTTGTCCTATACAGTGAACTGATTTTCCATTTTTCCAATGGCTTATTACCAGATTTCGCACATCCCTCGAAATCTCTTTGTTTTTCGCCATTATTCTACAGGTAACCGATTTTATTGACAACTTATGTTGAAAAGTATTGTCTAAAAAAGGTGGTAGCAAATTAAATTTTATTTTGTGTGACATATTTATTGTTTTACTTGCTCATTTCAAAGTGTCCCAATACTTTTTGACACTTGTTTGCCTTTAAATTACATTCAAAAAGCTATATCAAATTATAAAGCTAAAATATTGGCAAAATTTTAATTATATAGTGTATACCAAATGTTAAAGTACCTCTTGATTACTTTTGCTTTTGTTTTAATGCGATAAATATTTTTATAAATAGCTTTACATGTTACGCATCCCAAGTGTCCCAATACTTTTCTGACTGACTGTATATAAATCAGCTAATATCAAATCAAAGTGTTAAACGCTTGGAAACTTCCTTTTAATTGCAAATGTATAAAATGTTAAAATCAGAATTTATCCCTGTTGCAAAGGATTTCCGATATTCCCAGCAGGAATTCTCAACTGAACTCCGCCCCAAAATAGGACAAACAGAATAAGATTTTTATATCTGTATAAGTCAGCATACTGTAATAAGTGTTCAATTCCATTTGACCAATTTTACCGATAATTATCAAAATTTAACATTTAAAAGAATTTAAAAATTTTTAATTTAACATTTAAAAATCAACCGACAATCCAAAAATGAATCTATCAATCATTAGAAACTCTATTTCAAAATTTTGAATTCCAATAAATATCAGTTGATTATTTAACTCAGTATATTGCAATAAGTATCCCAATTCAATATGACCTATTCTACTGATAATTAGAAAACAATTGTGACCTATTTTTCAGCTAAAATGTTATTTATAATTAGCCTTTAAAAATCAACCCATCAAACATTAGAAATTTCAAATTTTTGGAATCAGAAAAAAACATAAAAAAATTCTGATTTATAATAGAATATGAATACATTGCATTGTGTTCCAATTTTGTATTTTAAATTATAATAATTATCAAAAAAATTTCCCTTTAAAATAGATTCAAAATCTTATAGAATTAAATCATTAGAAACTCTTAATAGTTAGAACATTGACATATTTATGATGTTCTTTGAAAAGGAAAACATGTTCGACGACATTTGAATTACATTAAAACAAAGCAGTTTTTCATTGGAACGATAGAAAAACAAACAATTCCATGTTTCAAGTGACCAATCAATAAATTGGAACTTATTGCAGCGGAACTATTAGCGGTACCAACTAGATAAAGTATTACCGCCACTGAATCGGCTAATATGGCTGCCATTTTTTTATTTCTAGAATATTGATGACTAGTACTAAGAACATCAATCATGTGCACGTGTTCTTTAATGGGTTCTGTTCACGAACTTCGTCTGCGTTTTTCAAAGTTTTTCCACCATTTCCAACAAATATATTTTTATCGTCTGCTTTTTTTCAAAAAAAAAAAAAAATATGAAGGCTCGTTTGCAGAGCAAAAAAATTTATTTTACATTCATGACTGCAATATTTTTTTCATAATCGTTTGGCATCATGAATAAAAAATGATAATGTAGCAGAAATTAAAAAAGAAATTATGAAATAATTATTCAGAAGTTTAGTCGATTTAGAATTTTCGCGTCTGTGTTTGTATGAAATGTATCTTTTGAGATTTTCTTAAAGTGTTGTTGTTGTTTCTAATGACACTTGGACAAGCCAAGCTCGCTTTGCCTTTGGCTATGCGAATTTTAAGTCGAAGGGGAGCGTCTTTCGTTTTAATTAGATCACCATGTTGGTAAAAGTACGACTTTGCTCTAGACACATGCCATAGGGACCCGTTTATAGGCTAGGCACCCATTCACACCTCATTCATGCAAGGAAAGGACAAAGACAGGATAGATAGAGAGAGAAAGTACATCCATGCCCAAACCGGGATTTTTTAAAAGTACCTTGCTTAATTAGAATGATTGTACATGTGAGATATAAAATAAAAAATACGAAAATAAAATTATATTTGTTTTACACAGAGAAAGATTCAAATTTGATTTGACTTGGAATTTAAAAAAAAGCCACTTATATATAATAAATCCGAGCGGACAGCTGAAGGGTTAGCAAACTGGCCTTTGGTCAATTATTCGGGTTCCATTCTTATTTCGGGTGTGGTTATTCGTAGTGTTTCTGAATGCACTCTATATTTTAGGTCCCAGTGTAATTAGCCTCAGGTCAAAAAACGAGCGTGAGTGATAAGCAAAACCAAACTCGTACATAAATGACAATTCAACCGTGACTCTTGCTTTACAGTTGATGCCAAATCTACATATTTCATTGCAAAGTTGAGAATGAAATTCACAAATTGTTGAATTGATAATAAGATCGCTGGTCCTTCAAGATCAGTCTTTACATACAAAAAAAGTAAAAATGAGATTAGATAGTTATGATCTTTTTCTTACTGTCAATTTCCATCGATCGAAGTTGGTAAAATATAAAAAATCTTGTCATTTTGAGTCATGCTCATCTTTGCGCAAAAGAAAACAAGTAACGAGACCTTATGCTTATGAATTTCAGTTATCAGATCACGCTCTGTGCGAATTGATCAAACTATATGAAAAGAACATTTAGAATTTCCTCAACTTTCTGTAGTCCTGACTAATATAGAGTCTAATCTATATAGTATAAATTGTAAGTTATATGAATGAGATGAACCCTTTCGCAGCAAAGTTTCCAACCGCCAGAAATGTAGCAAATAATTAAAATGTCAAATGTCTGCATTAAACAAGATATCCATAGATAAAAGGAAAGATGCAGCTGTGGCCATGTTGGTTAGACCCTTGTTTTCATTGTCGGCAAGTAATGAGTCCGAATCACGACTTAACAGAAGATCCGTCGTGTTCACTAATTCCGGATGGGGTAAGTTAGATAGTTCGCAGTGGCAATATCTTGCAAGTGTAGTAACACCACCTTTGGGAGTGGCAGGTCAATTATTGGGGGATCTTCTGATTGGTTCTTGCTTAAATGATGATGACTCCCATCCAACAGCTGCAACTTAATTGGTAGAATCCAACTCTGAACCTGTTACAAAAAGTATGCAGATGTTCACTCATTGAGGACGTGTAGATGGCTGAAAAAAGCGACAGTCTTGTTTGGTCTCATGTTCGATATATAACAGGTTTGATACCGGACCCAGTAATAGATCGTGGTTGTCAGCTCAGTTTTCGGAATTGTCACTTTGACTTTCTTAAAATAGTGACTGATTGGTTATATTTAGAAACTTCAATAGCCTTAAATCGGAAAAAAAGAAACTTGAGTTTAGTATAATAAAATATAGTTACGAAATCATTGATATTTGGCAAACCAAGATTTAGTGGTTAGTTTTTTCATTGTGGAGTAAAAGGTCTTGGGTTGAATCCCAGTCATCACTGCAGAACAGAAGATGGGTGCTGGTTTCTGATTTCAGCAGGCACATTTGTAGAGTGGGTGCTTGGAAATTTTCTGGGTTTCATCCTCTGCGATAGTCAGTCTAAATCAGACCCATGAGAATTCCACTTTAAAAAAGGTAAAAAAGGCTCGAATATATAAGGATCGAAGAGCTTACAAAAGAGAGCCTTTGGATTGTTTGTTTATCTACTATGTGGTAACAAAGCTATTGAATACCTCAATGGCGGTTTTCGCATTAGAATCAAACTTTCAAAAAAAATATGGAGTCTGATAGAAAAAGAGAAAAAATTCCTTGCTATTTTTTAAAGAGAAAAAAAATTTTTTTTTGAAATTTTTTTGTCTGGGAAAAAAATTTAAATTTTAATGTTCGACAGGGAGGAAAAAAATTTGAACAAGAGCGATTAAAGGAAATGTTATTCTTAGATTTAAAATATTCGATTAACCAAGAAATTCTTCCATTTTGCTAATCACAATAAAAAAGTAAGAAAAGAAAAATACCACTTTTCTTACTTATTCCTGTTTCACAATGAAACTTCCAGTTTCACTTTTCAAAAAATACGATGTATTTTAAAGTTCCTGTAACTGAATTTATATATTTGACATAGAATAAAACAAAAATCTGTTTTGAAAGCCTGAAAGTTCGAAGAAAAACACAAATAATAAAAAATTGCCACATGTAGTTGTAAATCAAAATTTCAACATAGCCGAATTCCTTGTTGTTGTGACACTTGGATAAGCCAACTTATGCGTAATTAAGTCAGTCGTTTTAATCAGAGCGCCAAGAAGGTGAAAGCACGTCTTTGCCCAAAGATTCCTCCGATAGATGACACCACCAGAGGATCCACTGCAACCATTTTGATCTAGGGGGAGCAAATTTTCTACTGACCATTACACCATGGTAACTGCTCAACGACTGACCACAGGACTTTCAATTCCACAGATTTAATTAGCCCGTATATCGCATGCACTCGGTGGGTCTTAGGTGATATTGGGAATCGAACCCCACCCTTCCGGACGGAAGGCCGATGCCCTAACCACTGGGCTACCACGGCGCATATATATGTAAAAGGGAAAACACAAACAGGTTTCTCAATTCATGTTTAGAAGTAGATAACAGGGATATTATTTGTTTTGCTTTGAGTGAAAACTAATTGTTTCGATAATGTACCACTTCTCTAATTTGCAAGTTTAAAGATAAACATATTAAAATTTAATTTCAAAATAAATTTAACAATGTAAAGATGAATGATAAATTAATTTTAAAAGGGTTGAGAGAAATGGCATTCCAAACAGAGTTTAAAAGAGTTGAATTAATTTTATTGAGATGATAGAGGAGTTCAAACGTAAGAAACAACATCTGGAGTAAAAGTGATTGGAAATTTAAATACAAAATTTAATAACTACAAACTCAAGCACATTTTATCCCTCGCTATGAAGGTATTGCCTGAAAAGGTGTTCTCGCACTCAGGAGGTAGCGTGTTCTATATCTGAACCAGCTGAAGATTTATCACATTGACAAGACCTTGGTTTATAAGAAGCTCCGCTGGGCTTCTTTCACACTCGACGACTTTTATCGGATAATAAATAGACGTCCGATATTTTATCGTGGGAAGTTATTGAAAAACCACACAATAGAGAGACTGGTCTCTTTCACACTGAACGGGAAACAGTTTTTTATCGGACAATAGCGTTATAACTGTCGTTCAAACCACTGGAAAATAACGACATCGTGTCGTTTTTACTTTGCAGTGATGCAGGTGTTCTAATGGACGTTTTCACACTTAGCGATATTTAGTCTTCTGTCGTGTGTCAGATTGTTATAGGGTTTTTTACCGGACGATAGCGTTATAACTGTCGTTCAAACCACTGGAAAATAACGACATCGTGCCGTTTTTACTTTGCAGTGATGCAGGTGTTCTAATGGACGTTTTCACACTTAGCGATATTTAGTCTTCTGTCGTGTGTCAGATTGTTATAGGGTTTTTTACCGGACGATAGCGTTATAACTGTCGTTCAAACCACTGGATAATAACGACATCGTGTCGTTTTTACTTTGCAGTGATGCAGGTGTTCTAAGGGACGTTTTCACACTTAGCGATATTTAGTCTTCTGTCGTGTCTCAGATTGTTAAAGGGTTTTTTATCGGACGATAGCGTTATAACTGTCGTTCAAACCACTGGAAAATAACGACATCGTGTCGTTTTTAATTTGCAGTGATGCAGGTGTTCTAATGGACGTTTTCACACTTAGTGATATTTAGTCTTCTGTCGTGTCTCAGATTGTTAAAGGGTTTTTTACCGGACGATAGCGTTATAACTGTCGTTCAAACCACTGGAAAATAACGATATCGTGTCGTTTTTAATTTGCAGTGATGCAGGTGTTCTAATGGACGTTTTCACACTTAGTGATATTTAGTCTTCTGTCGTGTCTCAGATTGTTAAAGGGTTTCTTACCGGACGATAGCGTTATAACTGTCGTTCAAACCACTGGAAAATAACGACATCGTGTCGTTTTTACTTTGCAGTGATGCAGGTGTTCTAATGGACGTTTTCACACTTAGTGATATTTAGTCTTCTGTCGTGTCTCAGATTGTTAAAGGGTTTTTTACCGGACGATAGCGTTATAACTGTCGTTCAAACCACTGGAAAATAACGACATCGTGTCGTTTTTAATTTGCAGTGATGCAGGTGTTCTAATGGACGTTTTCATACTTAGTGATATTTAGTCGTCTGTCGTGTCTCAGATTGTTAAAGGGTTTCTTATCGGACGATAGCGTTATAACTGTCGTTCAAACCACTGGAAAATAACGATATCGTGTCGTTTTTAATTTGCAGTGATGCAGGTGTTCTAATGGACGTTTTCACACTTAGTGATATTTAGTCTTCTGTCGTGTCTCAGATTGTTAAAGGGTTTTTTACCGGACGATAGCGTTATAACTGTCGTTCAAACCACTGGAAAATAACGATATCGTGTCGTTTTTAATTTGCAGTGATGCAGGTGTTCTAATGGACGTTTTCACACTTAGTGATATTTAGTCTTCTGTCGTGTCTCAGATTGTTAAAGGGTTTTTTACCGGACGATAGCGTTATAACTGTCGTTCAAACCACTGGAAAATAACGATATCGTGTCGTTTTTAATTTGCAGTGATGCAGGTGTTCTAATGGACGTTTTCACACTTAGCGATATTTAGTCGTCTGTCGTGTCTCAGATTGTTAAAGGGTTTCTTATCGGACGATAGCGCTATAACTGTCGTTCAAACCACTGGAAAATAACGATATCGTGCCGTTTTTACTTTGCAGTGATGCAGGTGTTCTAATGGACGTTTTCATACTTAGCGATGTTTAGTCTTCTGTCGTGTCTCAGATTGTTAAAGGGTTTTTTACCGGACGATAGCGTTATAACTGTCGTTCAAACCACTGGAAAATAACGACATCGTGTCGTTTTTACTTTGCAGTGATGCAGGTGTTCTAATGGACGTTTTCATACTTAGTGATATTTAGTCTTCTGTCGTGTCTCAGATTGTTAAAGGGTTTTTTACCGGACGATAGCGTTATAACTGTCGTTCAAACCACTGGAAAATAACGACATCGTGTCGTTTTTACTTTGCAGTGATGCAGGTGTTCTAATGGACATTTTCATACTTAGTGATATTTAGTCTTCTGTCGTGTCTCAGATTGTTAAAGGGTTTTTTACCGGACGATAGCGTTATAACTGTCGTTCAAACCACTGGAAAATAACGACATCGTGTCGTTTTTACTTTGCAGTGATGCAGGTGTTCTAATGGACATTTTCATACTTAGTGATATTTAGTCTTCTGTCGTGTCTCAGATTGTTAAAGGGATTTTGTGCATGTTTTTTTAGTAAATAGGTAAAATATTTGAATATTTAAAAAGAAAAAACTGTTGTAATTTTAAGGCCATAATAAGAGAAGAAATAGATATGGACATCTTAATTTCTCTTCTAAAGTCGTCTAGTGTGAAAGAGGCCTTAGTGTGCGAAGGGAAGAGGAAAATTCCAGCTCAGTTGTCGACTTTGTCACTTGATCATGAATCAAAATTACAGGAAGTTGTCTATGTTAAGCGTCATTTCAATCGGTAGTAACAGACGGCCATAAAAGTATATTTCAAAAACATGGCACAGTTGCCGTATATACAATCCATAATGCCAATTTCTGACTCTGTAGCGAAGAAATGTTTCAGAGATAATTTAATTGTAACATAATGCCGCGAAGTTGTAAATGTGACGTATAATAAATTTTATAAAATAAAATAAATGTAATAAAATAATGTAATAAAATGTAATAAAAAATGTAAAAATAAAAAAATGTAATAAAATAAATGTGACGTAATAAACTGAATAAAGCTTATGTATCTAAATAATAAATTTAAACCTGATAAATAAAAAGCGTAAATACATATTTTTGCAATATTAAAATTATAAAAAAGAAAACATAAGAACATTGAATTAAAATTCTTATTATTCTATATCTCTATGACGTAATAAAAAAACCAAGTTGCCACATAAACTACTATATCCACCAAAAAAATCACCTAATTCAGAAATTGGCATGATGGATAATACGGCAACTGTGCTAAAAACGAAATTTTTGGTTATTTAATCTCGACTAAATTTTCTACAGCAACAAAATTTTCAGAACAGATTGAGAGTAGGAAATAAAACAAGTACTTTAATCACAGTTCCAATTTTTAGAGGCGATTACTACCCTGTTAACAAAGAAATTTTAAATGCTTTACATGGATTCAAATTTGTGTTCATTTTAATTTCTAGCTTTTAAACTATTTACCGTAAACTAAGCCCAAAAGTATTGAAATAGTAATGAAGATGTTTAATGGCAATCAAACATAATGGAAAACCTTTAAACAATAAAAATTTAATAAAAGCATGTAATTAATGTATACTAATTATTTCCTTTTGTTAAGTAAAAATTTGAAATAAATCATAAAACTTTTAAGAAGTTTGGTATAAAACGAATTTAGAGCCTAATTACTATAAAAACAACGTGTAATGTTAAATTATGTACAGGTGTTATCGAAAAAAATATAACTTTTTTTATATTGTCAAATATGATTTACTGTTTGTTATTCTAGGTCTTACTCATTATAAGTTATTTCAACTTTTAATTGGCCGAATGGTCAGTTCTCTTGCTTTCGGGTCAAAAGTTCATGGAACCGAATCCCATATTGGGGATGTTGAATCCACTATAAACCGTTCGTCCCGCCCTAATTAGCCCTTGTAGGGAAAAAATGACCATTAAGTGACAAACAAAATCAAAACCAACTATCAATAGACTTTTCTATTGGAATAAAACAACAAGAATTTCATGGAGAAAAAATGAAATTTAAAAATTAAAATAAATCAACATTTACCACTGATAATAAACACAAATAATAAAAATAAATTAATTAAAATAAAGGAAGAAATAAAAAATGCATTGCTTATGGTTTAGGTAAATCTTAAATTAGTTGAATTTAAAAAATTTTATCTGATTTCATTGACTTCCTAAAAAAAATTTTTGCCATTCCCAAATTGCCAAAAATAATGATATTACACTGCTGGCCACCGTTAATGGAACACCCTGAAGGAATCATGCAAATAACATGAAATTTACAGCATGCATTTGTGGAGGTGAGATATGCAAATGATTAGAATTTCAGCGCAGACGCACATCACGCACGCCTGTGACACCACTTCAAAGCTCTATTTAAGGCTTGGAGATTTCCCCGAGTTCAAGTTCATATTGTATTCATCTTAAATAGCTATCTTAATCATAGAAAATTTCACATCAAACTCAATAATTGCATCTCCACCACCAGACCAATAAATGCCGGCGTTCCGCAGGGAAGCATTTTAGGACCTATTCTATATTAATTTTACACTGCAGACTTTCCTATTAATGATGATAGACACAGCCTAACTGCATTTTATGCTGATGATACTGGGATCGTTATCAGATCCAAAAATGCAAACCATGCAATTTCCAAACTTCAAAATAAAATTTCAGATATCGAAGCCTGGTGCATAAACTGGAAAATTGCAATTAATGCATCAAAATCAAAACTCATAGTCATTAGTAGAAATCCCGGAAAACATAAAATCTATAATCAACTTTATATATTTGGACAACCAATTGAAAAAGTAACTAAGGCTAAATATCTTGGACTAATCATCAATAATAGACTTACCTGGACTGCACATATAAAATCTAAAATTACTGCTGCCTGGCACACGTATTTCAAACTCAGATCTCTAATTGGACCACAATCAAATTTAAATCTTAAATTAAAAAGGCTTCTCTATATTTCTACAATCAGACCCATCATCACATATGCTTCCCCCGCCTGGTGTTCCTTTACCAAATAAGACTTGAATCTTCTAAATACTTTCCAAAATAAAATCCTACGCAGAATTATAAACGCTCCTTATTTCGTTAGGAATAAAAATATTCAAAAAGATCTTAACCTGGAAGATTTATCGCATTTCATACAAAAACTTAACATCAACTTTTATAAGCAAGCTTCCAAGTGCCCTGCAGGAAACTTCGATCAACTTTTCGACTCATATATTCTCCCTGGGGATGCTCAAGTCAGACCTATTGCTGCCTTTTTCTCATCAGACGCAATACTTTCTAAGGCTTTTGCCTAATTCTTTACTTTCATATCATCTCTCATTTAATTTCTTTCCTTCATCTCATTAATTCAGATGAATGAGTAGATGCCTTCGGGCAGGTGCTCAGTTACACACAACCAACAGAACAGAACGAGTTCAAGTTCGGCAATTGTGCTTTGCTTGTAGTTTTAAAAAACGATCAATTATGCTTCGTAGGAAAGAGTGATCATCTTTGGATCAAGTGCCCGAGTCCGACAGAGGAAGGATAGTGGCCTACCGAGAATGTGGATTACCTTTCAGGGAAATCGGTAGTCGTGTTGGACGAAACCAAACAACTGTAATGTGGATATGTGATCGTTGGATGCAGGAGGGTATGACGGACTGACGTGTTCGGTCGTATCTACCTCAGTACACCACTTCACGTGATGGCAATCAAATTGTGCGCATAGCAATGACGGATCGCTCAGCCACATCACGAACTATAGCCCAGCGCATTCAGTCTGTAACGCATCATCCAGTGTCTGCGCGTACTATTCGACCCCGTTTATAGAAGAGTGGTCTGCCGCAAGACGTCCATTGCTTCATCTACCCTTGCCCACAGTCATATTTCAACAGGATAATGCGCGACCACACGTGGCATGCATTGTCCAAGGCTTCTTCGTCAATCGCCAGATTGAATTGCTTCCCTGGATCTTTTGTCAATAGATCGTTAGGTCGCTCTCCGGGTCTTTCGTCGATAGAGAACATGTGGTTCCATAGTTGCTCAACGATTGACCCAGATTACATCCCTAGCTGCCACACCAGATCAACTTTGGCAACGTGTGGAAGCTGCTGGGTCTGCTGTACCCCAAGAACACATCCAGTCTCTTTGAATCAATGAAGTAGCGTATATCAGCGGTGATCTCCAACAGTGGCGGCTGCTCTGGCTACTGATTTTGGCAGGAACCACACTTCACAGAAGTCTGTGAAATTAATCATTTAATATATCATTCAGATATCTCTTGTCTTTTCATTAAAGGTCATTAAAGATATCTCTTGTCTTTTTTGGTGTTACAATTTGGAGGGCCAGCATTGTATGTCAAAATTTTTTTTATTAAATTGTTACAATACTTTTTCTGCAGATAAATATGATATAGGTCTAATTAAAGTAGAACCAAGAGAACAAAATTAATTTCTAATCTTCCAATTTCTTTGACACATTATAGACTTTCTCCTAGAATAAAAGAAAAAGAAAATATTCATTAATATGTTTTCTTCTACCCCATGGCTGCTGATATAGTACAAGAAATTGTTAGTCCTTCCGTGTAATTTCGGCTAGAATGATGAAAGTAGAAATGATTATTTATAAATTACATAAAATTGATCCAATAGCCAGAACTTATGCAAAATTTCTTAGCCAGAATTAATATTTGAATTTTTTTGATTGGCATTTTGTTTTAATTGGCATATCCTTATGATACAAAAAAATTCCTATTAGCACTAATTTTTTGTGGCTCAGTGGAGCAGCGCACCCCATATTGCTAGCCTGGATGGCACAAGACAGCAACAGCAATTAATTTTACTCTGTATAAAAGGCCTAGGCTATATTTTGAACTGGAAAAATCTTCTGGCACAGTAGAATTTTAAAAGACAATTAAACGTACATAAAATTGGGAATAATTGTTTTGATGACAAAAAAGCTTACTCTTGAAAGGAAATAAAAAAAACGCTTAAAGCTTCCCCAAATCTCAACTCTTTGTTTCGGAAAATAGAAAATATTGAACATTAATTTTCTAACTGTGACATTTTTGACACTAAAGCACATATGCTTCAATGGTCAAAAACTTTTTTCAAAAATCTAAAAGACATAGTAAATATTTATTGCTATATAAAACAAATT
The DNA here is from genome assembly GCA_037975125.1 of Latrodectus hesperus. Taxonomy (NCBI): domain Eukaryota; kingdom Metazoa; phylum Arthropoda; class Arachnida; order Araneae; family Theridiidae; genus Latrodectus; species Latrodectus hesperus. The sequence goes on from CM075861.1 coordinate 74,560,397, forward strand.
ATAAACTATGGGAATGTGGAAAGAATGGAAAATTCGATGGCGTGTCTCCTTTCCCAGGGGCAATTCATAAATGATGTGGGGGAAGAGCTTCACACGCATTTGCTGTGAAGACGCGCACAGTTACGGTGCTTAGGAGCAGTGTTACATTATTTCAGCTAATTATATTGCGGTAAAAGCAACTGTACAAAAAGCGCAAATCGGCTTTAATTAAGATTTAAATTAATTATACAAACATTGCGATCAAAGTTTTGAAGTGAAAAACATCCCTATAATTACCACAGATTCTCATACCATTTCTTACCGCCTATATATTCCATTTATTATGTATGCATCTGAATGCACCTATACCTTCACCACACACACACATATCCCAGATTCTATTCAACCAAGGGAAATGTAATTTGCACTTCCGAATGAACGTCTGTCTGCGGGGTGCTTGGGAGTCTTCCGGGTTTCCTCCCTTGTGATGCGTGAACACAGCCCGCAATCTATGTAAAGTCCTCCAGAGAGACAATTTACGTTATTTATGCTAAAATGCGTTGCAACGGGCTTCAACCGTCAGTCTGCCCACTATGCGGTGTCCAAAGAAATATAGATTTACAAATTTGTAAACAGAAAATAATGTTATTATTCCTCGAATAATAAGTGTTTTCATGTTAGTTATTGAGCTTGTTTAAGTTCTCTTATAATGCATTCTTGAGTTCATTTGTTCTCTTTTTTATACATAATTTTGTTGATTATCTGAAAAATCAGCTTATCTGTGACAGTCGCACCCTTCGATTCTGCGGATAATCTAAAATTTAATGTGTATTTAAATTTTAAATCTGTTCGTTTTCAATAACTAGCATCTTTTTTCTAATTGAAGAAGTACTAAAAACATTAATGTTTCCCTTTTCCATTTACGAAATTGACTGAAAATATTATTTCTTTATATATATATATATATATATATATATATATATATATATATATATATATATATATATATATATATATATATATATATATATATATATATATATATATTTATATATATATTTATATATATATATATATATTTATATATATATATATATTTATATATATATATATATATTTATATATA